>BQNB010019624.1:43277-66591 GCA_026074375.1 Tanacetum coccineum | reverse complement strand
TTGTAGTAGTAGTATAGGCAAGACTCAGGGGTTGTTATCGTTCTCTAGGGGAATAGGTTGGGAAGACTTGATCACGGTCTAACAAAATTCTAGGGGTTGAGAGAAGATTATTTTGTGTTTTTATATTTTATGAAAGCAGGCAAATCTATGGTTTGAGAGGTTGGTTTGGTTTTAGCTATTAAACTAAATAATAAACTATGTTAATGGTGATAACAATATAATAAAAAAATTGTATTTATTTAATCATGTATTACTCCCTAGATTGCTTCTCCTAGTGTAACGGCGTCGCATTTTAATCGTGACGCCATCATGAAGTAGAATATTCTAGATCTTGGGCTGGGTCGTGCGAGCTGACACCGTCGTGAGATGTTGTAACACCGTCATAGGATGAATTGTGACAGCGTCAACTGTATCTTGTGACACCGTCTCCATCTGTTGAGAACATAATCTTGAGGGATGTTGGTGTAGGTTCGTAGTCTTGTTCGTTTCTTCTCCAAATGAGCCCAAGTCATGTGTATTTCCTCAAAATGCCTTCTAAATGCTAAATACATAAAAAGGAATGATTAAGTACCTATTTTAGGCATAAATGCACGATTTAGGGGGTTAAATGACCCTGAAAAAGTGTATAAAATGACACCTCATCAATTATCTCTCATCAATCTTTTTCTGTTGTTGACCCCTTCGTACACAACACCTAATGGATGATTGATGATAGTGTAGGTTGTAAACTGGTGGAGGCAACCTTCCATGAATTGTAGCTTTGTCAAGTTGAGGTTAGTCTGGTAGCTCTCGACTCCCATCTGCACATATTCAACCCCCTTCTTGATCATAATCCTGCGGATATACATCTTAAGAGCACTGATCAGATCATTTTCCTCTGTGCCTATGATGTTGCGAATTTTGTTCTGAATATTAAGGAGGTATAGATATTTAATGTCATTTTGGTTGAGATATGGGAAATCAGCTTCACAAAACTTATACTCTTTCTCATCAGTTCTAGTAACCACAATCTCTTCCAGATATACATACCCATACTGCTTGTCTATGTAACACCCCCAAATCTGGGTAGCAGCGGAATGTTGAATATCCGAGGGCGTTACTTCATAGATCAATAGCACAAGATATAAGAATGACCACTAAATGTGTCGTTTAAAAAGATACATTGGATTTAACAAAATACTTGTTCATTACATAAGCTCACGGCTTTAAATTGTTCGACGATATAAATAAAGATTCCGGTTTATAACAAATGTTCCCAAAATGTAATACGACCCAAATCTTTAATATTGACTCTTCAGTTAGTGACTTCCAATGTATCATTGCACCTCGTGCCTTATTGACCTGAGAAAAACATGCTTAAAACGTCTACATAAAGTTAGTGAATTCATAGGTTTATGTATGTAAACTCGCAAGATTTCCAAGTGTATGATTAAGCAACAAATGCAAACATCATAAAAAGTAATTACGTTTTCCTAAGCTCATGACACTGAAGCTCGACATGTATGGATGCAATAAATAACCAACATTGCCCGTGAATGATGTTCTAACCCGTAACATCCCAAATCCGACATGGTATACGTTTGTTGTCCTGCAACCCGGCACCGTGAGCGCTACTTACCCAAACGGGGATGTCAATCTCAAATAGATCTATTTATAACATTCACGCTCACAATCTAGTAATTGACAGTTCATGATAAAGGGCTCAGTGGGTTATCGCTACTTAGGCAAACACGTAATCATAGTATAAAATGTACACTTGCGTCCAATTTGTAAAACAAAGCATGTTCTCACCCCAAAGATGTAAATCATTTAAGTAATTGTAAAACATGGGGCTATGAACTCACCTTAGTAAGTAGTCCTCTGAAAATGATAATTATATCCAAGAATGGCAATGAATCACACCGTCAAATACCTAAGTAAGTACGGCCAGTCTTAGTCTACAAGTTTAGGCTAACGACTCTTGTATAAACTACAATAAATTGCTAGTTTATATATACTGTTATCACTTGTGTGGTGGTGCACATGTTTATTGTATTTGTATTCACTTGATGGCTCTTGGGAAGGTATACGATCACACATGTTCTAGTTTACGTATAAACGTTATTAATAAATATTCATATTTATTAAGTCGTGGTTTAACTTGTATAATATCCGAATATAACTCGTCCGATATGTTAAGTGGTTATTAAAATCACCTTTGTTCATGAAATACCCTTAGGTTTCCTATATTTACAAAAACAGTCCCTATGTTTATGAAAATATAGTATTTACTCTTTAAACCCTTATGTTTACAAAATTACACTTTTAATCCTTCAATTTTTCAATAATTGCACTTTAGGTCCTTATATGTTCCAAACAGTCCCTTAAGTTTCAGAAATGTCCAAAACAATATTATTAATACACTAGCAGTATTAACAATATGCTAGCAGTACTAACTTCCATATTTTGAACTATTAGGTCCCATAACTTGTAAAAATGTGCATTTAAGCCCAATTAGTTCTAACAAGTGCAATAAGTTTTTATTAATCCTCCAATAGCCAAATAGTTGTGGCAGCTTATAAATACGCTCGAATGAGCTTATTAGGTTATTGGACCATATGGGCCCTGTTAAAGTCCAATAAGCAATTTAAAGGTCCAATTTAGTTTTGAAAGGCACATAAGCCCTCATTAAGCTTATTTAAAACTGTTGGCTGAAAAATAAGCTCGGATGAGATTATTTGAGCTTATTCGAGCTTATCAGGCTCGCTAGCCCAATAACTCTAACCCGAAAGATATCAAAGGGGTCCATTAATGTTTTATAACATGTTCAACTTATTGTTCTAGGCTAAATAAGCACTTATGGGTTTGTTTTATTGTTCGGCTTATTTATTAAGCAATAAGCCAGCTAATGGGCTTTCGGTCCAATAAGAACCCGATAAGCATTTTTAAACATTTAGCTGGGGTCGTGGAGGTCCATAGCTTCTCTAATTCATAAATGACTCAATAAGCGCATAAACTGTGTAACTTAGTAAAAAGAGCTCGGATGAGCTTATATTGAGCTTATTGGACTCGTTAGCCTGATAATTCTAGCCCGAAGAGTCCAAAAAGGTTTATACATGATATAGCTTATTTTTCCTAGTCTTATTAAGTACTAAAATATTAATTGAAGCCGTTTTTACTGTTCGAGGGGTGGGCAAGCTTATTTATAAGCAATAAGTCCTCGTTATATGGGCATTTTGAGCCGATAATGAAACCCGATAAGGCCTCTTTCGTGTATTACCAAGCCAAACGAGCTCAATACACGTCTTATAACCTTATAAGTTCATGTGAGCTTATTAATAACTGTAGAGCCTTAAACTAACGACATTAGCCCATTATATTCGTTAATGGACTGTTTGGCCCAACGTGATCCGTTAGTGGTCCGTTAGGCTTATTAGTGGTTTTAGGGCTTAGTTAGGGTTTTCATTAAGATCCTTAAGCTACTATTAAGTTCTTTAACTTATACCTAAGCCAACCTATAAGCTCGTGTCCTATTCATGAGCTTCGTTGCCCAACAGTGGACATACACGTCCATTGTGGTGCGTATGGTTTGGGTTTGTGGTGTTTAACCATGAACGCACACTTTGAGCTTATTTTACCTACCTATGGTTCGTGTTTAACACATGCAAGCGTCTAATTAGCTTGTATACTCCTTCCCAAGCCAAAATATCAAGTTTACGGGAAATGTTTACGTATAAGTTTTGTGTATTTCGAGTGGGCGTGATAGATTTCATGTTAGTTTCCATTCTTGAAATTAAATGATAACGATTATGCCTTAGCTCATATTTAATCCTCGTCGTTTATACCTTTTTAACGTATCCTAGCACCACCTCAAGAGCATAACCCGAATATTATGTCGTTAACCATAAATGGGGTAGCACCATAGCACGATTCATGCTTAACGTTAACTGTTACACAACAGAGTTAACGAGACCCTTACACTAGACATGATAACAACAGAAACACGAATGAATAAAGATATGTATGGCATAGTACGTGACTTACAAAGGTCCTAGTGATTGGTTTTGAGTTAGTAAGACAACCCGAAGTGTATACACGATCGTATATCAACCCTAAGCTTCAAAGCTTATTAAATAACCAAGTCTTAGCTCACGTACTCTCTTATGATCTCGTATGAAGACCCTAGTATTACTTGTATGTTTGAGTGAGCTCTAGAAGTGTAGTGTGGTATGTTTGGTTTGGTTATGTCCTCGGATGTGCTATGACGCGAAAACAAGAGAGAACTATGATGTTCTTAGCTTGGAGAATGGTTAAGTATGTGTAAAGGATAAATGGCATTGTAGTGGCTTGCTTATATAGGTACATTGTCTAGTAACTAACTAGTTTCTAAACCAAGTCCTAATATAAGGCCACAAGTGGCGGTTTTTGGGGTTTATGGTTAACAAGACATGGTTTTGCCTCAAACCACCTAGTACATATCTTAATTACAAGATCAATGGTACAAGATACTTAGGTTTAAAAATCTTATGGTATGTGTATGTGTGGTATATGCCGCGGCATCCAAGAGCAAGGAAGGATCCAAGGTGGTTATTACACAATGTGTATTAGGCTCATTAGGGAACATTAAGGACAAGCTTTAATTAAGCCCTTGTTGTACATGTACTTAGTATAGGTTAAGAAGATTTTCTAGTTGTGTATGAATGTGAGACGTGTGACTTATAGGTTTTATCTACCCATATTCGGCCATAATGGCTTGCTAACACAAGAATTTAATAAATTGTGTGTTTAGGGATAAAAAGTGGGTATTGGTTTGAGTCTAGGTAAGTCTAGGTATTTCCGAGGTGTGTCTAAAGGTATTTTATTGCAAAACGTAAGCCTATTACGTGACCAATAAAAAAATAAAACGCTCAAAGTCAATAATTACCTTCTTAATAATTACTTAACACTTGCTTGACGTAAACCTTAATTTATTTGGTATCCGTTTACGTTAAATGATTATTTCTAGTCTACGCGATTTAGCTTAAGAGTTAAATTAAAAGTAAACGCGTATTGGACTAAAATAAATAGTGAAGAATAATAGAGTCGTAAAATAACCTGAAATTGAGAAATGTTACACCTTATTTGGTCGAGCATCACAAGAAACCAAACACACTCTTGTGTTTGATTTATTTCATACGATTGTACGTGTGGAGTTCAACTAGATCAAGCATTAGCATCCTACTAGAGTTGCCTGAACTTTAGTGTGCAATAAACATGAGAAGATCTTGCTCTTAGATCTTTGTTTTTTGATAACGCGCATTTTATACATATTTCAATATGCGTTATCTGTGCTTATATATATATAAATATAAAATAATAATATATATAAATATATAAATTAATTAAATATAAATATATATAAAAATGGATTATGATACAAATAAGAAAGTTTTTTTAAAACTAAGAAGGATAAAAGTTAATATAACACGCAATCCAATATGCCCCCCCACAAAAAACCTGACTTAATTAGATGCATCTACTATAATCTAAGATTGCATTATATTGCATCATAATGTGTATATCAGCTTTTTAATTAGAATGCTATACTATAATAAAATGCATTTCATTTTTTCACTGTTTTTGTTCCTCATGCATGTGTCGAAATCATGAAAATACAATTGCACACATCTACACATCAAATTACGTTCGAATACTCAAAATGGAGCATCTAAATGAATAGATATGCATCTAATTCCAGTTGTTGCATCTCAAATGTGTGGTTTTTAGTCACTTCCAACACATCTTATTTAATTTACTTCTCACTGGACTCCCTACTATATAATATATATAAGTAATATATATATATAATATATATTATATAAATATATAAATATATATATATATATAAAAAGTATATATATTATATATATAATATAAGTCAGATTTATTTATATCAACTTTGAACATAATAACACTATATTTTGCTATTGTAGTTTCATGAGACGTGTCGTGGAAACAGAAAAAGGGAAGAAATACATAAAGATATGGAACTTAAACGAAGAATAAAGACTCCAACTCAAAGCTTTCCCGACCCACCTGTCCATTGTTTTGGCCCAAACTTGAGTATTAACTCCGGAATGACTTGATTTAATAGCCCCACCGACACGGGACAATAAAATTATCTACCAACTTGATTTTGATAACCAAAAGCTTAAATATCCACAATACGCCGTACTTGCCAATAAATATGACGCACTTTACACTAATCCAAAGTATGGCGAACAAAATATAAAGTATGGCCGCACTTTCGCGTATGAACAACCAAAGAAGTCATATTTATGACTCATATTAACTCTCAATCCGATCATATACCATTTGCCTTGGTCCCTAAGTGTTAGAAAACTTATAAATACCCCAAGAAGCTCTAGGGAAAGATATACCATCATTGGAAGAAGAGAACTAATGTGAGGATCCTTAGATTCTAATGATCCAAACACCCCTTTATCCTTGTCGTGCCACCATATCACCACCACTACTATAACCACAAAATCCCACAGTTCTAACACCGTATTTAAACCATATACCATCCATTTCTAGAACCTAAACATATCCCACTTTAATTCTTAGAGGATTCACACCAAATCCTCCTAAAATTACTACCATAAACCTTGTTACCAAACACTCTATTTGGTGATATGTTGCGGATTTCCTGAAGTTTCTTTGACATATTTCAGGTTATCTTAGTAGCATAGGTTGTTGGTTGATCATGGAATTATTATTTTGGGTTGGTGGTTGTTGTAGTGAAATATTAGTTTATGTGCTTTATACTTGTAATATTCGCATAAATGAATTTGTACATTACTTTTACAAATATATTTGATATGGTTATGAGTTTATTCATTTTTGTGATGTTGATTATTGGTTGGTTATGATATGGATGTGTATCACTTACTTGGACGATATTAGTGTTACTGTGTAATATAATCTTATGGATTTGATATTGTTTTACTGATCATTAAATTTATCTTTTGATTTGTCATTGCAATAGAAGTAAGGTCGAAAGCGCTATTGCTTGGATGAATATTCGTGTTGTCTGTTTATAACAATTCAGTGTTAATCTTTTGAGAATCTATAAATAACCCCAGTTGAAATAGTATTTAAGACTCTTCCTTATGTTGACCGACCGGGTTGGGAGGAATCTATATGTATGCATATTTGATATAAACCATTTCTAATGCACTCGTGATGATGTAGTATATAGGCCAAAAGGATTCTATGTTATCATTGGTAGATATGCTTGAAATTATGATTACCCGTCATATATGACTTGTATGTTTTGTTTATATAAAGTCTTGCCCAATCTCTATGTATTATGTTATTTGGATCATGTCTTATTTCTTGCTTGCTTAATACACACGTTTTGGCTATTGATCCGTGATAATTATTTAGCTTTGTTACTTGATAAACAATCTGTGAATTACTACAAATCCCGTGGATCGGCCTGGACTTACCTAGACTATATTACACTCGATAGGGTCTACTTGCCCGAATGTTGTGTTTTTAGTTGTTCGTTTGGTAAATCTAGTTATTATAAATTTAAAGCTTGTAAAACACACATCAAGTTTTTGGCGCCGCTGTCGGGGATTTGTTTTAGTTGTTTACAGATTGTTTGCTTGTCTTGTGCATGTTTCATGTGTTTTGTGTGCTTTGTTTCCTTAAAATATGAAAAATATGTCTTTTGTTCGCCGTACTTTTCCTCGTTTCACTTGTTACTTTGCAGATAAAACCTGTGAGTGCGCCGGTTCACACCAAAATCGTCGTACTTGTCCTGTGACCTTGTCCTTCTCTTGGCTGATTAATTTCAGTGATAACGAAACCTCCAAATTGCTAGTCTCAGGTATGTGATCATTTGAAATTCCATTTTATCTGATTATACGCCTTGTAAGTTTGTTAATATTTAGTTTGTCATTTAAAAAAAATCAAAAAGATTTTTATTTCTAAATTGTTTTTGCTTATTTTGTTTTCTGGCATGTTCATGTTTATATAATGATTCATGGTGTTTGTTTGTTTGTTAGTTATGTTTGATTATTTCCCTTGCATTTCATCTGTGAAAAATAAAATGTTTGAAAATTTGCAGAAAGTACGCTGCACAATTAACTTTGTGCATCGCACTTTCCACCTGCATTACAAAAATTCGATTTTGTATAAAAATAAATCAGTTGCATTTTTTTATGTTCTGTGAATACTTGATAAGTGTTTTTGTTTTTCTTCATCTTAGATTGCATATTTGTTCATGTATGTCTTAATAATAATAATATTATATATATAAATGTTTTAGTTTGTTTTTGATTGCATATGTTGCTTGTTTTGTATATTTGATAGTCATCTGTGTTTCATTATAAATGATTAGTTTGTTTTGTTAAGTGTTCTGTAAAATTAAAAAATTTGAAAATTTTGCTAAAAGTATGACGCATATTTTCTATTATGCGTCGCACTTCTGGTTCTGAATCCAAAAATATTTTCTTTCTCATATCTTTATTATATAGATTGTCTTAAAACTCATTTTCGTATTAAGTCATGTTTGTTTGCATTTGTTGGATTGCTTGTTATGTGTGATTGTTTGCATATATGTAATATGTTAAAAACTAAAAATCTTAAAAAAAAAGTTCGTAATTTCCTTTTTTTAGTTTTGTTTGTTTGTTTGTGTTTGTTCTAACTTAGAATTTGCTTTTGTTGTGTTAATGTGTTTGATATATCATTTGTTAACTAATAAAATATGAAAAGCACAAAAAATATTTAGTGTCATAATAAAATCGCCACACATATGATGTTGTGCGGCACACTTTTCAATTTTTACCGCGCTCATCTTTGGAGTATTTGAAAAATTATAAAATAATTAGGTTATAAGTACGTTGCACTTTCTTTAAAATGCGACGCACTTCTGGTCTGCCAAACACCTAATATTGTAAATTATTTGTTTTATAAGTTATATAATTATTACGTGTTTGATTTGTGTTTGTGATAAAAATTAAAAACCCCAAAAATATTTGTTTTATTCTTTGTATGTGATTATCTTCGTTAGTTGTTAAAGGTTTTCGAACCTTATGTGTTTGCCTAAAAACTAAAAATCCAAAAAGATTTTATTTTCGCCTATAAAGTTTTTCTTTCGTAAGTTTGTGAAGTTTTGAATAATAAATTATTATTTTATATTTTCCTTTCTATTTTTTTTCATTTTGTGATATTTTGTGTGTGATTGTTTTTAGTAAATTGTGTATAAATAATTTTTTTAAAGAGAAATATAAAATATATAAAACAAAAAACTTTGCAGTTTGATAAGTGTGATGTGCATGGGCCCGTGTGTTTCGTACTTGATATCTGTAATATAAAAAATGTTTTGAACTTTGTGGGTGTGTTCGCTGAAAACCCTCACAAGACTATAACTCGTCTACTCGGGAAACCGAGGGGTTTAATGTGACAACCCACAATTTCAGGTCATTTTATGTCAGTAAACTCAAAATTATTTACTTTGAACTTTTACGGGTTTACTTTTAATTTCAACCGTTAAGTTAAATCGCGTAAACAAAAAATCAACAATCAACGTAAACTGGCATCAAACAAATAAAAGTTTACGTCAAGAAAGTGTTATATAATTATTACGAATATAATTTATAACTTTTTGTATTTTATTTTATAGGATTACTAAATTGTTTACGTTTCACGTTATAGACTTTCATGCATGCATGTAAATTCCACCACCTTTCTACACTTAACCAAATACACATAATAATTATACTCTATCAAAAATTAAATAAATTCATCCTCCTTTGTTATAAGGATCCGACTAGGCTTATTTTACACAAAAGAATTATTGGTAATTATATTATCAACTAGTACCTCATTTCACCAACTAGAGCTCTTTTTCTTCTAAGATACTTACACACTCAACACATCCTTACCCCTATTATAAAAGCCCGCGCCCCCTAAAATTCATGGGTTGATTGATATCTTGTTCCCTAGATATTTATCTTATATATACTTATGCATACATTAGCAATACATCTCATTTTGTATCTACAGCATCACACAAAATCTCTTTTTCCCCTCTACATACTCACGGCTCAAATAAGCCCCAAACCATTTGTTTTCCATGTTCATGATATTCAAGCATACAATGTGGTTTCAAGGTAATAAATTAAGGTGATCAAGCTTTTCAAGTTTAGGTTCAGAATTTAATTAGAGTTTCAAGATTTTCAAGTTTAGGTTAAATAAGGTTTTTGCGTTAAAAACTAAGCCTAGGATTTCATTTGTTGCATCTTTAATTCAAGCCTAACCTCATCGTCGTCTTTGTTGCAACTCACAATTCTCACATCCTCTCAACAAGAACAATTTATATATTCGAAATCATCAAATATCTTTATTAGAATATTTATTCATTTTTTTTTTCTTAAAAAAAATCATAGCACAAACATATGGAGTCGTGAATCAAAGTATAAGAATACACAGCGACAATAACTATAACAAACGGTGACGGAATGCGGAGAGTGGACATTTTGAGAAACAATATTCCCAGAATAAAGTTCATCAAATGGAAGGAGCTCACGGGAAAAGTAATACTTAAGAATGAGATAAGGTAGTACAAGTGAGGCCTTAAGATTCTGCTGAGTGAAGACACGATCGTGCTTCTAGATCTTTTTAACGGATTTTCGGTGATTATCAGTTTCGAGTTCATACTCATGTCATATTGAATGGATGGTTCAGAAAGTTCAGTGTACAATCTCAAATGATAGTACCAACTTCTATATTCTTTCCGTCGGCTAACTCAACATAGTACTTAATGTCTGCGGTAGATGGGACAATGCCACTTAAAGAGCTAAACTCAGCGAAGGTGAGGCTTCTATGAACTAGGTTCCATGCACTTGCAATAATTCCGTCCTTTACTTCAACTTCAGGTCCATCAAAAGTTTGTCGATAAGAGAATCTCATAATTTGCGTGAGTCTAACTCACAAAAAGGTAAGTATATTGAAGAAAATCTTCTAGTTCTATTGGTTATAATCCACTTAAAGTGATATGCTCATTACATTCTAGAACCTTTCAATCCGTAATTTCCATGACTACAGGAAGCATGATTTAGTCTCTCGGCTAAGGGTATGGTGTTTCTATATACCAAGGTTGAAGAAAATCTGCTTAGTTATGATGCTTACGAATACAAATACACGTGACCGACACGACTCATGAATACGCACGCCAAATATTAATAAAATACAAGTGCAATATAATCTCGTTAACAATGTAGGGAAAAGAAAGAAAATAGAATGAAAAGTAAGGGTAATTTGTCAAAAATTTATAGTGACTACTCCCAGCAAAGCATGGTCCTTTCTGAATTTATACATAGGTGATCAAGCTATGTATAATTTAAGAACTAACGATAAAATGCTCATTTCGTCAAACTAATGTTATATAAAAAAAATCTTATACGGTATAAACGATATAGTTTATAAGGTAGCAAAATAGTTTGTGCTAATGAAAACAGGGTTGTTTATATAACGACGCAAGATATTTTGTAAGATAACGGGAAATGTTTTATGAGGCGATAACAAAATAGTTTACAAGAAAGTTACGTGACGGTTTATAATGTAAAGGTAACAAATGGTTTACAAGTTGACAACCCAATAATTTATAAAGTGGCAACGTAATAGTTTACAACAGACACGAGGTAGTTCATAAGATGTTGACGACATATTTCATAAATTGACAGCAAAATAGTTTATAAATGACAACGAAATAATTCCTGAGGTGACACGGAAATAGTTTGTAAGATATCTGTAAAATAATTTATAATAGGGTAACAAAAAGGGTTTATACTCAACCGTAAATTAGGTTATAAAATGAAAACGAGTTGGTTCATTAATTTATACTCAAATAAGTTATGAGGTGATAGTAATATAATTGTAAATTGTTGACAAAACGGTTCATGGAATGATATCAAAATAATTTATAAGGTGTTGAAATAAACAAGAAGCTATCAGCAAACGGTTTGTAAACTGGTGTAAAATAGTTCATAACGCGTCGACAACTATGTTTATAAGACGTCACTAAAATAGTTCATAGGATACCATCCAGTTAGTTAATAACAATGAGACAGTTTACATAGTAATATTGAAATGGGTTGCAAGACGGTAACAGACTATGGTAACAAATGGTTTTCGAGTTGACAACCCAATAATTTATAAAGTGGCAACGTAATGGTTTATAAAAGACACGAAGTAGTTCATAAGATGTTGACGACATATTTCATAAATTGACAGCGAAATAGTTTATAAATGACAACGAAATAATTCCTGAGGTGACACGGAAATAGTTTGTAAGATATCTGCAAAATAATTTATAATAGGGTAACAAAAGGGTTTATAATTAACCGTAAATTAGGTTATAAAATGAAAACGAGTTGGTTCATTAATTAATACTCAAATAAGTTATGAGGTAATAGTAGGATAATTATAAAATGTTGACAAAACGGTTCATGGAATGATATCAAAATAGTTTATAAGGTGTTAAAATAAACAAGAAGCTATCAGCAAACGGTTTGTAAACTGGTGTAAAATAGTTCATAACGCGACAACAACTACGTTTATAAGACGACACTAAAATAGTTCATAGGATACCATCCAGTTAGTTAATAACAATGAGACAGTTTACATAATAATAGTGAAATGGGTGTAAGACGGTAAAGGAGTAGCTTACTTATATTTACTAGAGAATTAAAGTGTAACTGACAAAATCGTCATGACACAAGTTGAACAAATGATTTAGGAAAAATCCACACAATACACGAAATTCACAGGTAAGCACTAGTGCAAAACTCTTAGAGATTTCAGTCTAAGTCTACTTAGGTTTCACTAGATAAGGAAAAATCTCTCCTTAAAAATCAGCGTTATCTTTGACGGCGTTAGAGCTCCAACAAGTTTTAACCTCCTAAATACGGTT
Organism: Tanacetum coccineum; assembly: GCA_026074375.1. Lineage (NCBI taxonomy): Eukaryota > Viridiplantae > Streptophyta > Magnoliopsida > Asterales > Asteraceae > Tanacetum > Tanacetum coccineum. The sequence continues at coordinate 53,648 of BQNB010019624.1, read as the reverse complement.
CACACGGTTCAGATTTCTAATTTTCCACTATGGCCTCTAAGTTGAATATCGAAACGGGTGTCCTATAATTCCTACTCACATGGCCAACACTCTTGTAGTTATTGCACTTCACAGTGCATGGTCCAGTGTGGTGCATCTTTCGTTTGTTGTGGAAGGGAAATTTTTGCTACTTATGTGTCCTTGAAATTTGGTTTAGCAATGTAAGCTCTCAAGGCCTTTTGTCATTTATTTTGTTGTTGGCATTCCTTACTACCTTGGTTCCCTAACGTACGACCTAATTCATTTAGTCGCGAGCCATGTGGATTCTTTCCTCATAGCCAACATTAGCTTCAATAGCATTAGCAATTCGTTGGGTTACAATACACTCGATCCTCGTGGAACTCATTCCTTGTCTTGGCGTCGGTATTTACTTCAAAATCGAATGGGGTAAAGGAAATGAAATAAGTCGAATAAATGAATAAGTATAGACTAATTTATACAATTTATTTATTTAAATGAAGAGGCGTCCCAATCCTTTCAAATAAAGAGATTATAAATTAGCCTACTTAATAATTTCTGATGCAATACGCGTACCCATAAAATCTTCAAGGTGGTGGATGAAAATACGATGCAGGCACTCTAATGAGTATGGGACGAGTGTTTAAAACTCGTCTTCGGAGACGGGGAGAAACAATTAGGGAAGATCGACATAGAGTTCAAAATAGCTGATGAGTATACGGTTAAAGTAAATAAGATTAAGATCTTTTATGAACGAGTTTACATAGCAATTACCATATTAAACCTCCAATTATAAGTCCCGCCCATACAAGACTTGTGAAACTTAGATTCATACATAATTCAATGTAAACATAATCGTGTCGGGTTTTGTGTAATATGATATTGTATAAGGTTATGAATAATAAGTTCAAGACTATTGCATCGCCCACAACGTCTTAGACAAATTTTAAAGACCATTGTGTCATCCACAATGTCTTAGAAAGGTTTAATATTTATATAGACAACTTACATATAAGTAAATAGAGGAATAAACGTAAGGCGAACGTAAACCGCAGAGAAGAGATAACCACAAAGAAAAAGATAACCTCAGAGAAAAGATAATCGCAGAGAAAAGATAATCGCAGAAAAAAGATAAGCGTAAGCTCATAGCAAAAACACATATAAGGCACACATAAAAGCACGTAATGATCACATACTGGTTATAGACCAGACCTAGATATTCTACCTAGATATTCTACCTGGTTCTCTATAACCTTGGCTCTGATACCAATCTGTCATACCCCCAGACGGGGCCTGGACAGAATACATGTCCGAAGGCGTGACGTCATCATAATCCGAACACAAGGCACGAGAGAACGACCACTAATGGACGTTTTGAAAATCACAACTCGTTGCATTATTTAAAAATAGATAAGTTTTACAAGATTTAAAAGAAATTAAACATTTGCGGAAGCATAAGTAAAATGTAGCGGAAGCATAATTTAGTTTTAAAAGATAGCGGAAGCGAAATTTATGTTTTTCAAAAGACAACGAGTATGATAATGTGATAAGTCTTGAAATAGGGTATCATATTGCACGTAGACTCCATATAGTACGTCAAGAAGTCCAAAGCTAATCACCTGAGAAAAACATACTAAAAACGGTCAACATAATGTTGAGTGAATTCATAGGTTTAAGTAAAACATTTATGAGGATCAAAAACGTATAGTGAATACAGCTTCACTCAAAGTATTATGAAAAGTGTTTAGAAATTGGAAATGTTTAACCAAAGTAGTGTGGACCACAAGATTTCAAAGCGTATGTGACAATCTTAGCAGTTTACGATTTGACACACAAAGCACATGTGACCATTATAACAAATACAACATCACATGAAAGTATTTATTGTTGCACTAAGCTCATGACACTGAAGCTAATAATCAACAGGGCATATTACATCCTGTCACATAGTATTCCTGCCCTTAACCGGTGTCCCAAACCAAAGACCACCATAACGCACATCGACATGACATATATCTGTTTGTTCTTGGCAAACTCGAACAGTGAGCGCTACTCACCCGGATAGGGATAATTAGTCCCAATAGATCTATTTATTCACTCGCGCTCCCTCAACCGGTCCTCCGGTCAAGAAATTAACAGTTCATGATAATTCGGGCAGTAGTGGGTTTGTAAGCAAACTTAGGCAACACATAAACAGGAAACGCTAACAGAAAACACTTGTGTCCAATGTAAAAGTAATCAACGTTTTCGTAAAAGCTTAAAGTACTTAAATCCATAAGTAAAAGCGAGTGTGATATCAATCATGTAACGAGTTTGTAATCAACGTATAAACGAGTTTGAAATTCAGTAACGTAAACGAGTTTGTAAACAAGCATGTTTCTCACCCCAAAAGTAGTAAAGTAAATGTAAAACAAGTAAAACGTGGGGCTATGAACTCACCTTGATGTTGCAGAGCAACTAGCAGAAATGCAAATAATAATCACAGCACAAACGGAGAACGGAACGGCTCGACCAAGAAGATGCAGCTTAACTTAACAGCTAAATCCCACTAGCTTAGTATGATGAATTGGGGTTTTCCGATGGATGAGTACGTCAACGCGACACGTTGATAAAGGATTTGGATTTCAAGTTGGATGAGTTTGGTGGTTGGTTAAATAACATAAATCGAAAAGCAAACGCAAAGTATGTAATATATTCCGTATATATTACATATGAAAAGAAATAATTATATAATTCATATGGTGAATTATATAATAAAGACAAACAACCAAAAGAATAAGTCGCAATCTATAATACTTTACAAGTATTATTTAAAGAATGTGATAAAAATAATTAAACAAAATAATTCGACACATCTTAGGAAATCACCACTTAAATAAATAAAAGTTATTGTATAAAAGTGAACGTACGTTTTAAAGTTACGTATTAGGTAAACGAGGTTTCTAAAGTTTTTACAAAAGAAATGACTTTATTTTCTAGTCGGGAATTTATAAAATAATATTTTATAAATTAATATTTCGTTTTCTTACCGGGTTGTAATTGAAATAGTTGTCTCGTTTGTAAAGTATAGCTTTCGTTCATTTATCGGTTTATTGTATCATTAAAATTAAATAATCTTAAAACTATATATAACTTTGTCATTTGATCGGGTTTCTAAAATAATATAAACTTTAATGAAAATTTACTAAGTATAACAATTTTTAGAAATTTCGGCATGACTTTGCCGTTTATACGACGTTTCCATTTTTACCAAAACCAATGTTTTTCCTACTTTTAACCAATCAATGTTGCAATATACTCGCGTTATTCCATATATATATCTTAAACGAAATTAACTAAATATTAATAAGAATAAGTAAAACCAAACACAACCTATGTGTTGTTTAGATGCAAAACCAAACGTTGTTAAACCCATTGCCAAACAGCCCCTTATGGACTGTTAACACCAAAACCAAACACCCTATAATGGTAGTTTTAAACGCATAGACAAACACACCCTTGGGTGTTAATCTGCCAAAACAAACGCACCCTAGGTGCTGACATGAAAACCAAACGCACCCTAGGTGCTGCCAAACCAACCAAACGCACCCTAAAGGGTTTTTACAAAACCAAACACATCCTCCGGTGTGGCTGCGTAAACCAAACGCAGCCTTGTGGCTATGAACTAAAACCGAACGCACCTTTTTTGGGGTGGTTGTACAGCGGTGGTGCGGCGGCTGGTGGTGTCGATGTGGTGAAAGTGGCGGAGATGGTGGTGACGTGGTGGTGATGGGGATGGCGTGGCAGTGGAGGGTGGATGGATGTGGTGGTGATGTCGTGGAGATAAAAGTGACGAGGTGGTGGTGGCGTGGGGATGACGATGGTGTTGGAGATGGCAGTAGCGGCAGCTGCCATGGCGGTGTGGCAGCGGGATGGCGTGAGGTGGCGGAGAGGTGGCCGGAGGTGGTGTGGTGTATATCAGGGTGGAGTAAGGGTGGATCGGGGCTAGATCGGGTTGGTGGTGTCATGGAGGTGGCTGCCGAAATCTGGCCGAAATTATTAGGGAGGCGCCGGAATCTTTAGGAGGAGAAGAGGGAGTATGTGTGTGTGTAGGGTTAACAAAAAAATAGGGAAACCCTAATTATAAACATATATATATTATAAAGTTTTTAGTAAACATGACAAGTTTAATATATTTTAGGGTTAAATTTGTAAATATTACTAGAGGGACCAAAGGTGAAATTTTTGATAAATATTGGTTCGCGGCTCGTTTAGGCTAGTAAACGATGGATTTAAATTATGAAAATTACGCCATTGTTTTTCAAATAGTATTTCCCATAAAAATGAGTATTTATATGACTTATTTTATAAATGTTTTATAAAATATATTTAAAATCCTTGTTATTTATTTGGGTTTCATGGGTAAGATTTGTTCGTAAAATAAGACTTTACTTTAAATATTACGTTTTTAACGAACGTTTTTGAAATAAAATGCTAAATAATTTATTTAATATTTTTAATTTAGTAAAATGTGATAATTAAATTTTAATTATTTTCTTGTGTCGGTACGCGTTGTTTTCAAAATTTTGCGAGGATATTTCAGTTATTTTCTGCTTGGTTTCGTGTCTCGGGCAAAACTAAAAAGTTGTCTGGAATGTCGTTTTATATCAAATTGCTTTAGAGTCCGAGTCGTGAAAACGTAATTTAACGGATCGTTTTTGATAAATCAATTTGGAAATAAAATATATCTTCTCGTTTTCAAGTCAAATAAGTTAGAAAAATAAATTTGCAAATGTGCGATAATAATCGTAATTATGATTTATTATTTAAATACATTTCAAAAATTTACCGGCTACGCGGTAATCGTTTTTATGTGACCGTAAAAGGTCAAAAAGTCAAAAGTCAAGTCGAAACCAAAAAGTCAAAGGGTAAAATAGTAATTTAAAATTCTAAAAATTTCGGGTTGTGACATTTAGTAACTCCAGAACTTGTGCTTAATCATCATTTACTAGACCGCAGTGAGGTTAATTTATAGACAAAGTCGTATGATAAGAGGTGAAATAAATCCCTATGTAATCATGTATCTGCAGCACTCGCTTTTAGTGTTAAGATCCCCCAAAGTATCCCAGGAGCAAGAAAAATGTGCTCGATGAAGAAGAAGTTATGTGCCCAGCCGAATCAAAAAAAAGAAAAAAAGAGAAAAAGAAAAAAAATAATAAATGTTCAAAGTATAAGGCGAGGTTCTGGCACATGGAATCAAGTATCTACTATTCACCCTTATCGTTATCACGTTTTGCCTCTTTGAGATTTCTGTCTAGGTGCTCACGCCGCAACGGGCATGTTTATGTGTCTAGTACAAGCATATGATATGCGACTGATTATGTTGGTGCAATTGGTGATTTCACAAATCTAAAAACATTCTGAGTGACTCGGTCGTTAATTCAAAAAAAAGGCGCTTCGTGGTGGCAACCCATGCTTATCCATTTATCTTCTTTCTATTGCTAATAAGTGTTTTGTTGTTTTGTTGAGGAGGTTGTGCCTTCATTCATTCTCGTTTGCTTGGTGTTTATGATTGTCTCAGATTTTGATGAATCTCGTGGAATTACGGTTTTGTCCTTTGATCACTCGAGCTTCAAATCCTCAGCTTCATTTGGGAAATTCGATATCCTAATCTTATCGACTAACGTTTATCTTTAGCATAATTCATAAACGGCTAAGGATTTACATAGAGACCCTTCTTAAAACATTGAGCACAATGTTTCATTCTAGTATGGGGGGGGGGGATCTTCGATTTGATTGTGCCTGCAGCCGTTGTTTTCACGTAATCCCGTTTTTACCACCAAAATTTCAAAAAAAAATGAAAAAATTTAAAAATTTTCAAAAATAAAATAAGTGTTTTGTCACAATTTTGACTTTCCTGCTGGGTAGTAAAAGAATAAATTTTGACTCGATCGAGCGTGTTGAGCTCTAGCTTGTTCCTTAACATTTAGACTAAGCGTTCGCAAATATTCGCGAAGAACGAAAACTGATAGAGTTAAGTACGAGTTGGATGCTAAACAAGGATTATTTGAAAATCTTAAGAGCTCATGTATGTAATTTGTGGCTTTTTCTCCTATAAGCTCTTAACCTGATTAATATACGTGCTACTTTTGGAGATTAAACTTAAATCAATAATTTTTATGTAGTATATAGAAAAAACTTTAGCCTTAGTTCAAATTTATACTTGAATTTTTCAAAAAGACATCTTCCCTATATAGAAAAAATGATGATGAAAAATGAAAAAATATAATAAATATAATCTGTGGGCTGATAAAAGTTTGTTCTATCTTGCCGGCTCACAACCGATGTTACAGCCTTCTAAAGAAAGCCTATAGTAAGAATAATAATCCGAGACTGATAAAAGTTTGCCGCATCTTGCCGGCTCACAACAGATGTTGCAGCCTTCTAAAAGGTCGAGGGTTAAAATTGCATCAATGTTTAATATTAAGTGTGAATTAATAAATAAATCTCTTTTTTGTTAAATTCAAATATGCTTTTGAACTTTAGCTATTCTATTTTATAAGCTATGTGTATACGGGAAACCTAAGAGTTTTTGAAACCTAAGGTCCGTGAGTCCCGATACTAGTCTCTGTGAGGTGTCAAAAACCTAATCACTTAACCGCAAGGTTGGGATGTGCCGAGACGAAAGTCGCTACATGGGATGATCTCGCCTTCAAACTCATTATTCTCGGGTGGAACATGAAACATAGAATTTTGCAAAACATTGATCCATGGTTGAAATTCATAAATAGCATATTCACCTAATGTATAATAACTGTCGGGAGTGAAAAGTTCACAAGTTGCAAATATGAGTAGTATTAGCATCTTAACTCATAATTAGCGGTGATTTCGTTTTAAGCTTAGTTTGGAATAAGTGAAAAGTCGGGGACGATGAATTTATCCTTTTTGGGGCATTCTCGGATCAAAATACATCTTGTTCTATGATCCCTAAAAGTTATAAAATAATGAAAGTCAAATAAGTTAGTTAGTTGCTCGAAATGAAAAAAATATATGTGTAGGAATAAGAGTATATAAAAAAATGGTAAAGACGGGGGCTTTTCAAAACTTATGAGTCTTTAAATTCCCCTTAGCGAACACTTAGCTACTTTTCGAGGTTACTAGTCGAGGGGGATTGAGATTCTTAGTTTTCTAAGTGCTTACTTCATAGCATTGCGTGAGGACACGTCAATGTCTTAGTATGGGGGATTTTGGTATGCGTTTAATTACACATACTTTTCACTATTAAAATCGGACTTAAATGACCAAAAACGTACCAAAAATACATTGTATTTGTATGTTTTTACTTATATTGTGCAGGAAACGGATATCCGACAAAAGGACGAAAAATTAAGCCAAAAACGACAAAACCGAGCACGGAATGGAAAAGCGTGGAAAAGCCAAAGTCAAATCAAAGCCAAAGTCAAAGGCAAGAAGACATCAAGCCAAAGAAAATACAACTTTAGGGACCAAAATTGCCAAACCCTAAAGTTGTAAAGCTACAAGGACTAAAGTTGCAATTATGGATAATATAACTTTAGGGGCCATTTCTGCCAAACCCCTAAAGTTATACACCAAAAGGACCATTTTTGTAAAACACATATATAACTTGAAGGGCTGTTTTTGCCAAATCCAAAATTCAAAACACCACAAGGACCACCAGTGTAATACAACAATACACTTTCAAGGGCCAATCCTGCCAAATACATTAAAAGTTACACACCAAGGACGATTCGTGTAATACTAAATTTCAACCTTAGGGACTAAACTTGCCCTTTACCCAAACTTTTCCAAACCTTTTCCACTGCCTTTGTATAACAAATTAGCTCGCAAAACCCCAATCTTACTTTTCTATCTCTCCACTTTTTGGAGTGTATTGTTGTCCCTGCCAACAAACAGACAAACTCTTTCACCCTAAGACAAGAACATCACCCCACCACCCCCTACATGGGCTTATGCACACGTTGGCAATCCAAGACAATTTGATTGGGCAGGGCAAATCAATGGCTGAGATTGGTTTGATTGGTGGCCAAGTGCAACAAGAGACAACTAACCACCCCCACAACAAAAACAGCTTAACCCCACCCCTCACATGGGCTTACAATACACGCTGGCAATCTTGAGCCGTTTTATTGGACGAATACAAATGAAGGGCTAGGATCATAAGGATTGGGCAGCAAGCTAAATGAAGGGTCAAGATTGAGGCTTTGAAGCCTCTCAGCAAGCTAACACAACAAACACAAAGCAAAGGCCTTGACTGCATATAAAAGAAAAAGAGGAGGAGTAGGAATTGTTTTTAAGTTAGTTTAGTTTTTTTTTCATGTCTTAAATTATGTTTTAAATTCTGCCTTTAAGCTTTTTGTAATCTTTTATGATTTAATGAAAATTTATGTTTTTAAGGTTTTTCTTGCAAAATCTGTCATATACTGCTTATTTCAATCTAGCTTATTTTGTTCTCATTTGAGTCTTATTGGTGCTTATTGAATCTGCTGTATGCTTTTTACAACTAGCTTTAAGGTCCTTTCAATCTTATTTGTTTTAAAATGCAACTTAAAATATTTAAGGGGGTGTTTGGGTCAAGAACCCAAAACGGGTCAAATTGGTGTCAAAGTTATTTTGAGTCATTAAGGTAACTTGGCAAGCTGTCTTGAGTAAATTTAATCTGATTTTGAGGGTTTTAAGGTTTTAAAAAAAGCTCATTTTAAGGTCCTATGAAATAGGTTTTTGAATCTGTGGTTTTACAGTTTTTATGATTAAGATTTTGATTAGTTGTTTTCTAGGGTTATATCCATGCTTGTATTAGTCATAATGCAGTAGAATGTAGTCCCCATTAGGTTGCATTTGTTATTTGAGATTGAAGTTAACTCTGCCAAAAGTTGCAAGTAAATTTCACAAGTTCAAATTCAAAATTTCTATATCAATTTTAAGCTAGCAAAATTTTGTTTCAAAGTTTGCAGCTGATTAATTAAGTTCATTATACATCTAATTTCATCTGTCTTAACTTTTTATGAATTTTTCATTTGTTTTTCTTGCTTATTTTGAGGGCTGCAAATAAGCCCTTGTCTTTACAAAATTTGAAATTTAGCATAGTCTTTGTTAACAGCCTATTTCAAAAGCCCTTTTCATAGCTTATTTTTTAGTTCAAACTTTATTTTCTTTTCCTTTTTAGAAAGCCTATAAGCTAGGTTATAAGCCCATATAAGCCTTTAGCCCTTAAGAGTTCATCTAGTGGCTTAAAAATTAAGCCCAAATCTGTCCATAGGATGTTTTGTGTGTAATTGTGCCCAAGTGCTTATTGCTTTTTTTTGGCTTATCTGTCTGAATAACCTAGCTTATTTTTGATTATGCTTGCTTATTAGGGATAGCAATTCATCTGTTTTAGCTTCTTACTCTTTTCCATTAGCTTATTTGTCTAGAATTAGCCCCACAGTTAGCCTCTTTCAAGCCTTAGTTAAAATAAGTTCTGCCTTCTTTTGTTGCTTATTTTTCTTGCTTATTTTCTTATTCCTTTGTGCTTAATTCTGTTTATTTTGGCTTATTTAGTATAGATACCCATCTGTTATAGCTTATCCTTGATTAGCTTAGCTTATTTACCCCTTAGTGTGCTTATTAGTTAGCTTATGCATTCCTTAGTTAAATTAGTGTAAACTTCCTTTTTGATTGCTTATTTTTCAGTTCATTTTAAGTTTTTGTAAAAAAAGTATCTTTTTTAAATTTGCTTATTTATCTGTCCTTTATAAGTTTTTTTTTAAATCGTTTTATAAAAAGGAGAGGCCCAGGCTCGAACCCTGGACCTCCCCTTTTATACCAACGCCCTAACACACAAACTCATACCGCTATGCTACAATAGCTCATCCGGTATGAGTTTGTTTCTTTAAATATATAAGCCCAAACAGCCCAATAAGCATTCAGCCCATTTTAGCTTAATAACAGCTTATTTTTAAGCTGAATTTTCAGTTTTAAATTTTTCTTAGAACCTTTGTAGTATAATGCAATTTCCCTGATTTTTTTAGAATTTTTCATAATCATTTGATATTTTTTATCATTTATTTTCTTTAAAACTGTTTTTTAATTATAATAAATTAAATAAAAATCAAAAAAATAATTTTCTTTTTTATAAAATTTTATTTTGTCATATTGCACTTAGGAAAAATAGAAAAACGTTCATAGGGTCATTTTTGCAAAATTTTAATTTTTAAAGAACGGGATCGAATCTCGTTCTCGTTTTCTTTGCGATTTTAGCCTTAAACACCTCCGTTTTTAGTCTAGTATTTTTTATTCTTCATTTTAGTCACATAGAGTAGATTAGAAGTAAAAAAAATTCACTTTAGGATTATTTTTTCATATTTTAGGTTTTTA
>BQNB010019624.1:0-28267 GCA_026074375.1 Tanacetum coccineum | reverse complement strand
TTTAGGATTAGGATTAAGATTAGAATTTGAACGAGGCAGAATTTTGCGCGCACGTTGCACGAGGCTATTTTTATTTGCTTTTCGAAGATAATTGATACTCCCTCTGTCTCAATTTATTTGTCCCTGTTTGACTTTTTGAGTCTTTATTAATCAATTTTGACCTTAAATCATTTTGTTTGTGTTATATAATATGTTGATCCCACGCCTTGATCAATTCTTTATGATATAAAGAGTTTGTTACCTTGGAATAATCCAAAATAACAAAGATTGAGACTTTGTATGTATACCAAATTGTATGCGGAATCTACACTTTGATACTCTAGATAAGTTTATTAATGAAACAGTAATGACCACACACAAACAATGAACACAAAACTCACTGCTTCAATATTATTAAATAATACGAGTACTCTTGAAGTACTGGGGTTACAAACCTTGAAGCTATTACAAATTTTCTCTAAATGTATCTCTAAAAGTTCTACCTTACACTACACTTAGGATCTCCTTTTATAGAAATACAAGGAGCCCTTTACAAATATATCTGCCTATCTTTTAGGATCAGTTACAATTCAAAACTAAACATCCCGAAATACTCTCCATGCATTCTTATCTTTAGCTCAACAGCTTTGACTATCAACAGTATTAACTCTTTTGTCTAGCAGTAGTAACTTATACTGGCAGTACTAAGTTTGTACTGGCAGTACTAACTCCATTAGTACTGTTGGCAGTATTAAGTCCATTGAAGATTTATTCCCAACACATTGCATCACATCAAACATTTACAAAGTGCATACACACTACTTGCTTATGTGCTTACATTACGTGCTGCATTAAGTGCTTACGTGACATACATATATAAAATATATATATGCTTGCATTCCCTTCGCGTATATCGTACGCTTATTTATATAAGAGTTATTATATAAATACCAGAATATTTTTTTAAGACATTGTGAGTTGCACAATTGGGCTCAACTATCGTTCTCAGACATTGTAATGTTAAACAAGTGGTCTCTAATGAATATTATTTTTTCATTCAAAGCTATTATACAATATCGTATTACACGGAGACCATCATAATTTTTGTTTACATGGAATTATGTATGAATCAAGTATTACAAGTCTTGTATGGGCGGGACTTGTAATATGAGGATTCGAATATGATAATTGCTAATGATTAACAAAAACCCATCACCAGTTCTGTCTACAAGGGATTTGAATTATAATCTAAGTATAACCCAAGACTTGTAATGGTGGGCGGACTTGTAATAGGAGGATTTTATATGATAGTTTGCTATTTTGACTGGTTCATCGAGAAACTTTTACCTGATATACTCTAAACCAAGGGTATCATTACCTATCCTTGAACTCTAGGTCGAATATTATTGGGTATTTTAACTCCCTGTCTCCGAAGACCGAGTTTGGAACACTCGTCCCCATACTCATTAAACACATGCATCCTCATGTCAACCACCTTGAAAGGTTATGAGAGTACGCGTATTGCAACCCGAAAATTATTGAGTATGATGATTTATAATTTATTAATTTTAAAGATTGGGAACGCCTCTTCAGATAAATAAAAAAAATTATAAATCACCCAGAACCATAAGTTTAAAATCAATTCATCTTCCTTACAAAATATTGGACGGCTTTCTTTAATGTAAATAAGAAAATATAAAATGAGTGGGCTTAATGGTAATCCGATAATACACGAGTATTGAACCGTGAAATGCGATAATCATCAGAATACCGTTAAAAAGGTCTAGATTCAGAATCGTAGTCATGCCACTCACACACAGCATAAAAATCACTTAAGGCCCACACACGAACACCTATCTCATTCTTTTAAGTTGTTACTTTGCGATTGCAAATCCTTGTCGATCGTAATCTGGTTCGATGGGGAACTAACAACATTTACAATACTTGAGTGTAATGGAGTTGATTCTCCGTCGTCCTCAAAACTCAGCGATTGATACCATATCCTCAGTCTTCATCGCAAAGAAGCACTTCTCACGCGAGCTCTCTCATTAATAAACTTTATCTCGTAGAGGGGTAATAATTATATCGCTTGGAGGAGAGGGCTGTTGGTGGGTCCTGCGGGGGGATTCAACTGTATCCCATCACCATTTTTAAAGTATTGTTATGGACCGCTGTGTTGGGTCCTAGCGAGCGGTCACGAACTGATACAACTTATATCACATATTTAATGTAACTCCCCTTAAACGCTATAAACAACCTATAGACGAAACATATATTGGACATTCATTCGGGCCCACTATAGGAAGACTTAGGTCGCGATACATCCTAGTACCTTGCCACGAAAGTAGGGTACATTACATACATAAGCCACGTTGATGTGTGAATCATCGAACATTACCAGATGTAGAAACGAGACTTCTCCGTCCTCAGAACACTTTAGACACTTTTTACAAACATACTCACGTGACTATACATTTTCAGCTTTCCTTCTTGAGTTTTCACTATAATGAGACTTTTTCCTATACCGCTGGATTATACTAGTCGTAAGATCTGTAATGATAATTTTTTGAGATACCCATTATTTGATGGATTTCATATCCTGGACAAACCTACCAAAATTTTTGGTATATTGAAGAAGTGTAAGAACAACCGAATTTTCCGCTGAATAAAGTAATCAGCGTCTTGTTTAGAAACGATTTATTAAACCTTAAGTCCTTGACCTTAGTCAACGACAATCGGAATAACACAAAATTAATCTCGGGACGAGATACTTAACTGGAAGGTAACTGTAACATCCGAGAATTTTCCGAAATTTTGAATGACGATTTTCAAACTTTACTTTTAGTGTCTGGCTTTGACTTATAAGAAACCAACCATCTAAAGCACGTTTTCATTATTCGGATAACGCTAAGTATTTTGATGTAAAACGACATTCCCCTGACAACTTTTTAGTTTTTGACCGAGACCCGAAAAACTAGTCAGAAGGTGACTGAAATGCCCTCGCAAGAATTTTAAGAATCAAGAAACGAGTACCACAAGGCAACAAAAATAATTAAATTTAATTAAATTATCACGTTTTATTAAATAAGAATATATTAATAAATTATTACACATATTATACATACTTTTGTTGAAGACGCAAATATTCGAGTAAAAGGATCATTTTACGGACAAGTTTATCCGAAATATACAAAATAAATAATAAATATTTTAAATAAATTTTATAAAATGTTTACGAAAAGTAGTCGAGTGAATACTCATTTTTATCAGAAAAATAATTTGGAAAACAATGGCGCACAAGTTCGAGAGTTGAAATCGTCCGTTCAGTCTTTCAATCGAGTCCCGAACCGATACATAATACGAAACAATACTAAAAAGATTACAAAATGAACCCCATACTATTGAACTTGTCACTTTAGTTTTTATATAAATATATATAATATAAATATATATATAATATATATATATATATATATATATATATATATATATATATATATAATATATAATATAAAAATATATAAACTTAAACATTTACTTATCATTTTCCCAACCACATATAAACACACACAACCCAAACTCCCTCTCCACCTCTCTCATTCCCCTCCCATTATCCGGACCACCACCCCTCCGCCACCACCCGCACAGCCGGCTTTCGGGGTTCCGGCCACCATACCTGCCCGCCAGACCCCGCCGAAAACTTTTACGGACGACATTTTCGTTCGAACAGAAATCTAAAATTACTTCCTTATCACACCCGATCTACTCGATCCCTACCACCATTCGCAGCAAGCTCCGTTTTCTTTCCCTCGCCCCCTTTACCGAACCGACTACACCAGCCACCACCATAGGGGCGTTCGGTGTATAGTTTGCACTTAGGGTCCATTTGGTGTTACTCGGTAACCAACAGAAAGGGGTGTTCGTTGGTGGTTATTTCATCCTCGAGACCACCACCATGGGTGGTGTTCGGTCATAACCATCGCCCACTGCCACTGATACACCGCACCCTGGCGGTGCCGGCTCGTGGTGGGGTTTTGCGTCCGGTTTACTTTAACACAAAAGGGGTGGTTCGGTTTTACACACCGACAGGGTGCGTTAGTCCGGGTAAAAACACCCACAAGGGGTGTTTCGTCTCGGTGACACCCGACCCGCAAGGTGTGTTCGTTCGGTTGCATACCCACTTCCGAAAAGGGCGTCATCTGGTTGGTTATAAAATGCAGCGGGTGCGTTTGGTTGTTAAAATGAGTAGGGTGCGTTTGGTTGTAAAACCACCCGAAAAGGGTGCGTTTGTCGTGGGTTTAGGGAAGCAGCTAGGGGTGTTTGTTTTATGGTTTTGCACCACCAGCGGGTGCGTTGGTTTGTGGTTTGCACCAGCTAAGGGTGCGCTTGGTTTTGTGGTTGCAGCCGACTAGGCAACGTTTGGTTTTGTTATAACTGAGATCGGGTGCGTTTGGCTGTTAAACAGCCACTTAGGGTGCGTTTGGTTATGGGTTTAACAAAGCCGAAGGGGCTGTTTGGTTTAGGACAGACTTAGGGTACGTTTGGTTTTTTCTGTTTAATGACCACCAAGGGTGTCGGGGTTTGGTTTCGTGTGGGTTAGGCTGTGGACAGTCCGGGACGTACCCGCCGGGGCGTCGATTGTTTATGGTCGGTTTGGTTTGCACCGAAACGGGTGCGGTTTGAATGTGTTGACAATACCTGAAAAGGGTGCGTTTAAATTTTAAAAATTATTCGATTATTTTCGTTTATATTATCGATAAAGATGTATATGTGCTGAAATCTGTTTAAACTTGCGACGTCTAAAGTAAAATGACATATTCATATTTAAAACGGATAAGATAATAATTATAAGCGATACTAGATAAGTTTTAAGAGGAACGAGTTATTTGAACTAAAAACGTACTTTGGCGCGTTTTGTAACGGATAATTGTGAGCAGAAAACGAAACATGAGATTCGGGATTCGAGACTTTGAAAAGTCAGACTTTGGTTTACAAATATAACAAATTTATATTTTTGAACGACAGTTTTGAAAATAAAAAAACGGGGATTTATAACTCCCAATAACGAAGAAACTGGAGTGAAATCGGAATATACACTTTAATAGAAAAATAGGTTATTTTTAATATATATTAAATCTGACCGGTTTATTAATTAAAGGATTTGAGCACTTTCGAGTCCGTTTCAGCCTTCCGGCAAAACACGAAAGTTGTTCGTAATGACGTTTTACTTTGCCGCGAGGATTGTCACTTTTAAAATTAAGACATAGCGGGTCAAAACAAAAGGTCGGTTGATCTTATTAATTCAATTTAATTATATTAAGACCACCTGTTCGGATTCTAAAAAACGTAAGGTCTAAAATAGAACTTTCGGTAAATATTAACAAAATCTATGATTGACATAAAATAGTATAATATTCATATAATATACAATGGTTAAGGTTTTAAAGACCTCGCAATTGGATTTCTCAATCACATGTATATATGTAGTATACATAATAAAATATGTATGATTTTCGTCGTACAGTACGCATCGTTGATCGAATATTAATACAAGAAATATAATATAGCGACATAATTATAAGTCGTGGCCTAGATCGTTGCAATCGGTTATGATTATAATTGGAATATTTGATCGTGGTCTTTTATCAAGGTGAGTTTATAGCCCCATGTTTTAACTGGTTTTAAACATAAATTTTGGGGGGAGAACATGCTTGTTACAGAATGCATTTACATGTGGGAGGATTGTATACAAATTGGTTTACAAAAATACCTCATTTACCAAAGCCTCAGTTATGGGATACATTATTTGACTTTATTTTGATCACAAAAACATACTATATATCAATTGAAAAGAATGTCGGATTAATTATACGATTGATTGGCGCCTAAGCTGGCCAACAATCAGTACTTAGCTCTGGTGTGTTCCTGTGGAAGTGAACACCGCCATGATGGGGAACATATTATATGCATACATGCCCGGTTGTTCTTGGAGGGAACACCCATAGGGGAACACATTATTTTAAATCAATGCCCTGGGTGGTTCTTCATGGAGGGGACACCTGTTAATGGGTACATACAAGGTCTACGACACATCGGTCAATGAACTTAAAACACTTGGAGGGTGAGTGTGAAAGTTCTAAAATAGATCATATTTTGGGATTGATAATCCCCGTACGGGTGGATATTTCCTATCACTGGGTAAAAACGAACGTTTATAGCATGTTGTGAGCGCGCATGCAATGTTATGAAAATAGATCTATTCTGATTGACAACCCTCTTTCTGGATGATGATTAGCTATCATTAGGGAACGAACTTTCTATAAAAAACAGTCTCTGACACATTGGGACTACATGCCCCCCAACAAATACAAAAGAATTCTTACTTTTCTATATTAGCATCGAGTTCATGAGCATAGAGAAATCGTAAACATTGTTTTTAATAAATAACTCACATAGATATTTTACGTTAGGCTCTTTGTGAATAAAGTGGCAATACAATACTTGAAACATTTTGGTGACATAAAATATGGTCCTGCAATCTTTATAAATCTTTGGGAAAAAGATAGGTTACTTTTGGTGACATAAAATGTGTCCGTGCATTCTTTATAAATCTTTGGGATTTTTACATGGTACTGTGATGATACAGTGGACAAATACATTCATTTGAAACTTACATTCATATTTAAACTAATCTATGAACTCACCAACTTTAATGTTGACACTTTTAAGCATGTTTTTCTCAGGTGAATTAGATGCTTGATATTTGATGTGCCAAGGCTAAAAAAAAAAAGTTTATTTATACAGATCAAAGTTTTTTATGGAGACGCAATATTGTGTACAAAAACTAAAAAATTATTTTGATTTTAGAAAACCAAGCGAAATTGTTTTAAACAAACGACCACCTTTTTAGAGGTCGTTCTCCGTCCGTTGAATCTAGGCGCGTAGTATTATGAAGTAGCACCCCCCATGAGGTATTCTCTGCTGCGTTCTGCATAATTTTGGTGGTGTTGAGCAGATTGGTATAAGCACTAGTTATAGAGAACTAGGTTGCATATTTTACCCTAAGACTATAACCGTTTTCACAAACATTGCATCACATCAAACATTTTCAAAAGAGTATACACAACACGCTACTTGCTTATGTGCTTACAGTACGTGCTAGCATTAAAGTGCTTACTTGACCATAACATATATATAATATATATATGCTTGCATTCCCTTCGCGAAATGAACTGTAACTCATATATATATACGAGTTATTTAAATAAATACCATAATATTTTTTAAAAGACATTGGTGTTTGCGCAATGGTCTCACTCTATCACTACGTTCACAGACATTGTAATTAAACAATGGTCTCTAGAAGGAATATTATTTTTTCTTCATAGCTTTATACTATATTGTAATTACAACGAAACCCATCAAGAATATTTGTTTACAATGGAAATTATGTATAAACTAAGTATTACAAGTCTTTATCGCGGGACTTTAATATGAGGATGGATATGATAATTGGCATGTTAACAAAACCCATCACAGTTCTGGTCCTACAAGGGATTATGTATAAAATCTAAGTAAAACAAGTCTTTTAGGGGGGGACTTTGTAAAAAAGGAGATTTATATGATAGTTGCAATGTTGACTGGTTGCAACGAGACATTATAAACCTTGATTTACCCAAACCCAGGTACTCATTACCTATCATGTAACTCTAGTCGATATAATAGGGTAGATATTACTCCCTGTCTCCGAAGACCGATTTTGGAACACACTCGCCCAAAACACAGTAGAACACAAGCCATGCACAATCAATGTCAACCCACCTTGAAGGTAAAGAGAGTAACGCGTATTGCAACCCGAAAATTATTGAGTAATGATGATTTATAAATAATATTTTAAAGGTATTGGGACGCCTCTTCATTAAATAAATAAAAATATATATAAATCCCACGAAACCCAAAGTTAATCATGTTCATACTTACATAAATTTGGACGCTTTCTTTATGAAAAAAAGTAAAATATAAATGAGTGGGCTTAATGGTATCCGATATTGAACACGAGTAATAACCTGAAAACGATAATCACAACATATTGTGAAAATCACAAATCCCTCCACTAACACACAAATCCGTTTAAAAAAGTCTAGAGAACAATCGTGTCTGCACTGCAGCAAAAATCTTAAGGCCCCACTTGGAAACTAACCTTAACTACATTCTTAAGTTGTTACTTTTGCGATTGCAAATCCTTGCGATCGTAAACTGTTCGTGGAACTAACAGACTTGTTACATACTTGAGTTAATGGAGTTGATTCGTCCTCAAACTAGCGATTGAGTACCATAATCCGCCGTCTATCGCATAAGCTCTCTCGCGAGCTCCTCTCATTTATTAAACTTTATTCTGGGAATATTATTTCTCGAAATGTCCTAATTCTCTGTATCCCATCACCATTTGTTATAGTATTGTTATGGTCGCTGCTGTTGGGTCCTGGAGCGGTCCGAACTGATACAACTTTATCCAATAGGTAATGTAACTCCCCTTAAACGAGATAAACACCTATTGACGAAACAGATAGTTGGACTATTCATTTCGGGCCACTAGTAGGAAGACTTAGGTCGCGATACATCCTAGTACTGCCACGTAAGTTGGGTACTTACATACATAAGCCACGTTGATGTGAATCATCGAACATTACAGATGGTAGAAACGAGACTCCGTCCTCAGACATTTAGAAACTTTTAACTAATCATACACACTGTGACTACACTATCTTCTTGAGTTTTTCACTATAATTTAAGACTTTTCCCTATACCCGGTTATACTAGGCTCGTAAAGATCTAGTAATGATATAATTTGCGATACCCATTTTGAAGGATTACATATCCTGACAAACCAAGCCCAAAATTTTTTGGTAGATTGAAAGTGTAGAAACACCGAATTTCCGCTAATAATAGTTATCAGCGTCTTGTTTAAACGAGTTTATTAAACCTTGAAGTCTATCCTTATCACAAAACAATCTAACACAAATTTAATCTCGGGACGAGATTTCTTTAAGGGGTAGGTACTGTAACATCCGAGAATTTTTGAAATTTTGAATGACGATTTCAATCTTTGACTTTTAGGGTCTGGCTTGACTTATAAGAACGACCATCTAAATCACGTTTTCATTATTCGGACTCTAAAGCAATTTGATGTAAAACGATATTTCGAACAACTTTTCAGTTTTGACCGAGACCTGGAAACAGTCAGAAGGTGACTGAAATGCCCTCGCAAGATTTTAGAAACACAAGAACAGTACCACGGCACAAAAATACTTAAAATTAAATTTAATTTATATCCGCCGTTTTATTAAATAATAATATTTAATAATTATTTAAACATTTTATTCCAGTTTACGTTAGTTGAAGACCGCAAATAACGAGTAAAAGGGATCATTTTTACGGACAAGATTATCCGAAATACAAAAAAACAAAATAAATAATAAATATTTTAAATAAATTTTATAAAGATGTTTAACGAAAAGTAGTCGATGAATACTCAAATTTATCAGAAAAATAATTTGAAAACAATGGCGCAAAGTTTCGAGAGTTGAATCGTCCGTTAAGTCTTTCAAACAAAACGATCCCGAAC
The DNA here is from genome assembly GCA_026074375.1 of Tanacetum coccineum. NCBI lineage: Eukaryota > Viridiplantae > Streptophyta > Magnoliopsida > Asterales > Asteraceae > Tanacetum > Tanacetum coccineum. The sequence continues at coordinate 18,663 of BQNB010019624.1, read as the reverse complement.
CGATACGTATCGAAACAATACTAAAGGTACAAATGAACCACCATACTAATTTGAACATGTCACTATATATATATATATATATATAAATAAATATATATATATATATATTTATATATATATATATATAAATATATATATAAATATAATAAATATATAAAAACTTAAAATTAACTTCATATACCACCACTATAATAGCACACACAAACAAAAGAATACACACCCACGCAAACTCCCTCCTCCCCCTTCTCCCCATTATCCGCCACCACCCCCCTCCCGCACCACCCCAGCCACCCTAGAGCCGGATTCCCCGGCCACCACCGCCGAAAAACTTTACGGCGGACATTTCGACTAAATCTAAAATTACTCCCATATCACGATCTACACGATCCCAACCACCAATCGCGGTCCACAGCGAACACGTTTTCTTTCCCCCCCCCTTTTCGACCGACACGACAGGCCACACCATAGGGGCTTCGGTGTATAGTTGCACTCTAGGTTTCGTTAGGTGATACCGGTAACCAAACAGAAAGGGGATGTAATCGTTGGTGGTTAATTTCATTCCCCAAGACCACCACCATGGGTGGTTTCGTCATAACCACCGCTCGCCACAACCGCACCACTGGCGGTGCCCGGCTCTGTGGTGGTTTGCGTATCCGGTTAAAGTGTATCACAAAAGTGAGGGGTTTCGGTTACACCGACAGGGTGCGTTAGGTCCGGGTAAAAACACCACAAGGGTGTTTGTCTCGGTGACAGCCCACCCGCAAGGGTGTTCGTTTCGGTAGCAATGCCTCCACTCCGAAAAGGGGCGTTCTGGGTTGGTTATTAAAACGGCAGCGGGTGCGTTTTTGGTTTGTTAAAATGATTATGGTGCGTTTTTGGTTGTTAAAACCACCCGGAAAAAGGATGCGGTTTGTCACATGTTATGGAAGCAGCTAGTGTTGGTTTTATGGATTTGCACCACCAGCGGTGCGATGGTTTTGTGTTGCACCAGCTAAGGGTGCGCTTGGTTTTGTGGTTTCAGCCGACTAGGCAGCGTTTGGTTTTGTTATAAATGAGATAGGGTGTGTTTGGCTGTTAAACAACCACTTAGGGTGCGTTTGGCTATGGGTTTAACAAAGCCGAAGGGGCTGTTTGGTTTATGACAGATTTAGGTGCGTTTGGTTCGTGTTTATGACCAACAAGGGTGTCGGGTTTGGTTTCGTGGTTTAGCTGTGGACAGACGGAGCGTCGGGTGTTAGGGGGGGGGGGGGGTGGCGGGGGGGGGGGGGGGGGGGGGGGGGGGGGGGGGGGGGGGTTGGGTTTGCACCAAACGGGTGCGTTTGATTGTGTTGACACCAGAAAAAGGGTTTTTTGCTTTAATTTAAAATATTTCGATTATATTCGTTATATTATTATCGATTAAAATGTATATGGAAAATCTGTTTAAACTTGCGACGTCTACGTAAAATGCGATATTAAATATTTTAAAACAGGGTTTTGATAATAATGATAAGCGATACTAATATATTTAGACGATTTTTGAACTAAAATACGGACTTTGGCGCTTTTGTAACGGATAATTTTTGTGAGCAAAAACGAAACAAGAGATCGGGAATCGAGACCTTGAAAAGTCAACTTTGGTTACAAAAAATATAACAAATTAAATTTGACGGACGTTTTGATATAAACTGCATTTATAACTCCAAGTAATAAGAAACTGGAGTGAAATCGAATATACACTTTAGTAGAAAAATAGGTTATTTTTAATATATATTAAAAATGGCAGATTTATTAATTAAACAATTTGAGCACTTTCGAGTCCGTTTCGGCCTTCCGGCGAAACACGAAAGTTGTTCGTAATGACATTTTACTTTGCCGCGAGGATTGTCTGTTTTAAAATTAAGACATAGCGGGTCAAAACTAAAGGTCGGTTGATCTATTATTTCAATTAATTATTTTAAGAACATTGTTCGGTCTTAAAAACGAAGAGTCTAAAAATAGTAACTTTCGGTAAATATTTGACATAAGCTATGATTGGACGGAAAATAGTATATATTCATATAATATACTAAGGGTTAAGGTTTAAAGACGCGCAAGTGGATTTCTCAAGGTGAGAACATGCTTGTTTACAAATGCATTTACATGATTGTTTACAAATTGGTTTACATACTTATTTGCATAGCTCGCTATGGGATACATTATTTGACTTCATTTTTGGTCACAAATGCATACTTTACTTTTGAAATGATTGTCGGATTACGATTTGATTGGCGCCTGCGGGGCCAACAATCATTACTGCCCGGGTGTTCTTGGAGGGAACACCCATGAGGGGAACACATTATTTTAAATCACTGCCCGGATTGGGTACATACAAGTCTACGTCACAGCGTCATGAACTGTAAATCACTTGGAGGGTGAGCGCGAATGTTATGAAATAGATCTATTCGGGTGTGGATCCCTGTTCGGGTGATTAAGCTATCGCCGGTAACGAACATTATAGCGTGATGTCCACGCGAATGATATAAAATAGATCTATTCGGGATTGACAACCCCCGTTCGGGTGACTAGCTATCACTGGGAACGAACGTTATAACATGTCGGATCACGTTGGGACTACAGGGCCCCCCGACATATACATACTTGAAACATTTTGGTGACATTAAATTGGTCATGCATTCTTTATAAAATCTTTGGGATAATATTGGTACTTTTGGTGACATAAAATGGGTCGTGCATATTTTATAAACATTTTACATGGTACTGTGATGACACAGTGGATAAATATATTTGTTGAAACTTACATTCATACTTAAACTAACCTATGAACTCACCAACTTTAATGTTGACACTTTTAAGCATGTTTTTCTCAGGTGAATTAGATGCTTGGATTATTTGATGTGCATTGGAGTCTTTACATTCAAGTTTTTTTTCATGGTGATGCAATTATGGGACAACTATTATTTTGATTTCAGAAAATCAACGAGATTGTTTTACAAACGACACATTTAGAGGTCGTTCTCTTGTATCTAGCGCTGTGTATTATGAAGTAGCACCCCATGTGGTATTCCGCTGCGTTGTTGTGATTTTTGGGGGTGTTACACAACTAATAAGCTCTCGAGTTATAAAAGGAGATAAAGACTTATTAAATAAGGTGAGATCTAAATCTTGTCACTCCTTTTGTAAACCACTCGAATTGAGCTAGAAAGATAGAAGAAGGAGAAGATAACAAAATAAGCTAAAACGCATAACTTATTTCAAACAGAAAATAAGCCTATGAGATTAGCTTATCAAATAAGTTAGTCTGATAGAAAAAGTAGAGATAAGATACAAGAATAAGCTAGAAAGAAACAAAACAAACCTCAAACCATTTATATTAATAATCTTTCAAGATCCAAGTACAATAAGCTAAGGAAAAAGCTTTTACAAAATTGAAATAAGCTAAAACTAAATAAGCTACAAACTGCTACTTTGAAAAAAACTATGAAAAAAATGAAAGAAAGATAGATACAAATGCGTTGGGTTCACGCATTTAAATAGCCCCCTCATGTGCTTCATAATTGCTTCATCATTTGCTTGGGATCCATAAACCTCAAACATGCCTGCAAACAATGTGCCCGATCCACTAGTATTTGGAAGACACGTGACTACCCAGCTAGATATTTGTTGGTTCGGGTAATCGAGCCAATCCCGAGCCTCTCTCGAACTAGACCCTAGCTTCAAACCTGGCATGTGATAAATGATAAAAAGAGCACCGCGTCCTGGGTTACCATCTCAGCTAGTGTCTTCCTCTTGTTATACAATGCATACATATTTCTTTTACCCTCTTGTTAGCCTGGCTTAGTTCATGATAAGCTAAAGGACTAAAATGGCTTGACCCGGTCCAAATAAAAAAGCTCACATATAAATGGCCGATACCGTTGGACTCGTAATTTCATGCTCTTTCCAATGGCATGTTTGGGAAATATTAACGACTTCGTCTTGATCTCAAATAACAAGTAAACTTTATCGAATCGAACCCGAAAATTCCCATTTTTGCTTTGTTTTCAATCTTTAGTACCTACAAGAAATAAAAACACAATACAAACATATTTGCAAGATAATTACTCGTATTTTAGTGTTTTAGTCCATTTTAATGTGTTTTTTGCGGTACAAATGATGTGTGTTTAAGCACACATCACATGTATAATTCCATTCTACTTTTCCAAGAATCATATAGATCCTTGTCCAACATAGGTGGACGATTATCAGCACCAAAGTGTATCATGTACTCAGCAAGAGTATTCTTTTGTCCAAGTGGAATAATTAAATCCATTTTAATGTGATAAGTTAAAAGATGATCGTACAGTGATTGGAGGTTGTTGTGTTAATGTGAGGTTTGATTAATGTAATTGAGTCTTTGGAATACACAGGATTTTACAATTCTTGATAAAAACATAAAATCAAGTTTTCACGGGATTTTACAAATCAAAGAACAACCGTATAATTCTCTTAATGAAAATGTATATTTCTCCTAAGTAAAGCATATAAATCACCCAAGCAAATGATGCATAAATCTCCTTAAGAGATGATGTATTAATCGCCTTAGGAAACAATGTATACTTCGCCTGATGTAATTATGTATAAATCGCCTAAAGAAAAGAATGTATAAATCGCCTTAGAAAAATTAACGTATAAGTCGCCTTAGGAAAATTCACGTACAAGTTGCTTTAGGAAATGTACGTATATATCGCCTTTAGGAAGCTACGTATAATTCGCCTGAATTGAGATCGTATAATTCGCCTTAGAAAGATAACGTATAATTCACCATAGGAAATTTACGTATAAATCGCCTTAGCAAATATGTATACTTCGCCTGAACAAATACGTATACTTCGCCAGAACAAATACGTATACTTCGCATGAACAATAACGTATACTTCGCCCGGACGTATAATTCGCCCAAAACACTTCGAAACTCAAAAACCAAAAATCTTAAAAAGACTCACCTTTTGACGTTTTTACCGGATTTTTCTTGTACTTTTTACCTATCTAAGACTATTAGAACCTTAAAAACATAAAATTTAACGTTTTTCACACGAAAAATTTGAAATCCAGATTCTTGGTACAAAACCCTTTTTCTAACCAAAAAGACTCAAAAAGATTAAAATTTTTATGGTTTTTCAAAGATTGTTTTGTACTTCTAGCCTAAAATAAGATAAATAAAGAAGAAAGTTTAAAGCTTTATGGTTTTTAAACCCTCAAAAGATGAAAACCTTTTGATAGGTTCGAACAAAGAAACACGCCTAAAAAGAGTAGAAAAAACGCACACAAAACCTTCACAAACACCCCATGGCTCTTGATACCAATTGTAGAATATCTTAACACATATAGATGATGGATTCGTTTAGGGTTTTTAGAGAGAGAAATATTAGATTACCAAATGAGAAAATGAACAACCAACACCCTCTCCATGTGTGGAGAGGGTATAAATATTCCTAGCTATGGCCGGTCATAGGCTTAGTCATGGGCTTTCCATGTGCCTTTGGCCCGGTTAGCTTACTAACATTACATATGATTAATCTACGAGCAACGACTAACTATGTTGGAAGTGACCGATACTTTTCGTATTCCTAACACCCTGAATGAACACGACATACCTAATGCAATAATGAATCAAGAATCTACATCAAACAAATCACCAATAGTCAAACTAATCCACATAGCTACACCTTCCAAACCATATACTAACTGATCAAATATAAATGTACCAAAACTTAACAACAACAAAATTGGTACACCAAAGATTTAGCAAAACCGATTCAAAAATCTAATTGATAAAATACAAATGTTCTAAAATTTGACAACCTAAAAGACCTATTGCTAAGCTACACTTTCTGTAACTGATATGTGAGAAATCACATATCCTTTTTAAATCCAAAATGGCCCTAAAAATGAACAAATTGTGCAAATTATGCTTGTATATTACTTGTTATGTCATTTGTGATGTGTTGGTACGGATAATGCAAAAATCACAAGAAAACGGTCAAAACCGGACAAACACGAACACGAGAACGGAAAGAGTGCAAAAGAGCCGGAAGATTGCTATCAATGGTCAACATAGTCAATCCTTGGTCAACATTGGTCTATCACAAAATGACAAAATCCTCAAAATACCATAAGAACCCTTAATGTTAAATCATAATTCACAAATAGTCCCTAAACCCTAACACCGTTATCTCCTTTTTACTAAAGAGATAATGGTCGTTATCTCTTTTAACTATAAACTCTTAACACCTTATAACCAAGCCTATTTAACCAAACCGTGGCCCATTCCTTTTATACCCGGGCCCAAGTCAAACCCTCACACCACGGGTCAAACAACGATATAAAAAGAAAAGAAAAGGGCCGAAATACCGTTTTTACTGTTCATCATCTTCACCAATTACCCTGTGTAAAAATCAAAGGGTAAAATGCAATTAACTATGTAGAACAAAGATTCAAGTACCAAGTAATGAGTCAGCATCAAAAATCATCATCAAAGCACAAGGCAAAAAACAAGCCAAAAGAAGCACAAGGCCTCTGACACAAGGAATGCCACGCTGGCAATCCGTGTGCTAACTAAATGATCCAACGGTGAAGATTGAAGAGCAAATGATTGCAAGGAATGAAGGGTGATGATCAAGACCAAGGGGAACGCGTTCACAAGGCCTAGAAGCATCCATTCTATCCTATAAATACAGGACCTCCTTCACTCACAAGGGGAGTATCTAGAGTAGCTTAGTGTAGATGTATTTTAGTAATTTTTAGCTTAAATGTCATTTTAATTCTTGTAATTTCCTTTTAAAAAGCATTGTAATTCATATTTCAATAAAAAAATTTAAGTTCACTTCTAAACTTGTGATTTGATTTGCTTTTGCTTAATATGAAAAATGGTTTAAATAAGCTCTCAACTGTTCAATAAGCTTTTAATAATTTGTCATAAGCTAGCTACACTCTCATTTAGGCTTTTAAAGCTTAAATGAGCTTATTATCTCTCAAAATCCCATCAATTACCTTCAGCTATTTTGGAAGGGAAAGCCATTCATGGAAGGGTTTCCAAGACAATACTAGCTTATCTAAGATAAGCTAGAGCTTCTTGATGGCTCATTTGAGCATTTGATTAAGCCTTGTTTAGAGCAAAGGCTATTGTAAGTTCCCTTTTAAATTCTTATAGCTTAATATTGCATTCTAGCTTAATCGGCTTATTAATTACTTATATTTTCTTATTGTTGTTTCAATTAGCTTATCTCTGCTTATATTTGTTGTTTAATGCTTAATATGTTCCTTAGTTAGCTTAGATTTTACTTTGCTTGTTATTTTATAAAATCTGTCAAAAAATCCAAAAATAGTAGCATAGTATCTTAGCTTATTGTTCTGGCTTATTTGTTTGTTTAATCATGTTCATTAGGTTGGTTATAAGCTGTTTATAATCTAGTATTGAGAATTTGAACCTTAAATCTCCAATTTATAAGCTGAAAATGAGGTTAAGAGAATTAAAAGGGGTGTTTGGCTAATGACAGCACTAACTTGAGTTCGTGCTGTCAAAGGCTTTGTAGTCTTTTAAATCAATTTTGATTTCTAATTTGAGGTTTATAAAGCAAGGATTTAAAGTTTTTTTAGCTTATATTAGGTTTTAAGTAATCTATTAGTTAGTTGTTTGAATATGAGGTTTTAGTATTACGATCATAAGCATTTCTATCTTAAGTTAGTTTTAGCTGAGTTTGTCTTTAAATTTGCATTTAGTAAGTTGTTTTAGAATGTAGAAATCAAAGCTCTAAGCTTGCATTGTTATTTTGAATATTTGCCAAAACCGTCTTAGATTGTTAAGTGTTGAAAATATGAGAAAATGCTTTTTCAAATGCTGATTGTGGCTTATTCAGTATTTCAAAATGCTTTTTTATTGTTGTTATGTGTCCTATGTATTCAAATCTCAATCTGTTTGTAGGTTTTAAGTTCATAATGTTCTGATTGTTTGTTTATTTTTAAGCACAAAAGTAGTGTTTTGATAAAATTGAAAAAAGTTTTCTAAGTGTTGAGAAATGAACAAACAGCTTTTTCATTAAGCTTTTTAAGAGCTTATTTGTTTTTCAAAATCCTTTTTGATTAATGATATTTGTAGCTTATTATTAGAGCTTTTCAGTGGTATAACTCTTTAATCCATAAGGTTCCATCTTTGAGCTTATTTTAAGCTCAAAAGTGCAACCCTTGCTGTTTGTATGCAGTTTTTAGCTTAAGGGCTATTTGGCTTATTTGTGCTTATCTGCTTATTTTCCTAGCTTATTTAGGTTTAATATAGCTTATTAAGTTAGTTTAAGTCAATTTTACCTTATTTCCTTAGGTTTAGATCTCATTTTTAGCTTATTTGAATATTAGCTTAAAAATCTTAAATTTTTAAGCCTTTTAGTACTTCTATCGTTTATAGCTTTTTCAGCTTAATGTCCTTGCTTATTTTTGTTTGTTTTTGCTTATTAGGTTTAGTATTAAGCTTGTCTTATCTTATTTGCCCTTGTGCTTTGCTTTTTAGTTCAGAAATTGCCAAAACAGTTTAGCAATTTTGGTCCTAAGGGTAAAAAGCCCACTGTCACCCTTTTTAGCTTATTCTAGAGCTTATTTGTGGTTTATAAAAATAGTTGATTTGCAAAAGTTGCTTATTTTTAAGTGTTTTCAAAAGTTGTAAAAAAATGGTAAAAATAAAAACACTTTGGATAGTGGGAAACCCCGGGTGAGCAAGACTCGAACCCGGGACCTCTACCACCATCGACCAAGTGTTTTAACCCAACACACTCAACCATTGTGCTACATTAGCTCATCCGTCATTCCTTGCACTTATTATTCTTTTATTACCTTTCTAGCCCATTAAGCTTATAAGCCTGTTTTGGCTTATTTCACAGCTTATTCGATAAGCTGTTTTCACGAGCTTATTTTTCTTAGATTCTACACTATTCAAGCTACTTTTCATAATTGTTTCAGAATTTTTATAAAATGTTTAGTATTTTTTATATTTAATTTTCTTTAAAATTGTTTTTAATTCATAAAAAATTATAAAAAAGTCAAAAAAATATAATTCTTTTTTAGAAAATTTTCTTTTAACATTTAGAACCTAGGAAAAATAGGTTTGCTTTCGTAGGGTTAAAATTGCAAAATTTCGATTTTTAAAGAACGGGATTGATTCCCCCCGTTCATATTTTTAGTGATTTTTAGCTTAAAACTATTTCGTTTTTGGTCTAGTTTTCTTTGCCTTAGCTTTTTAGTCAATTAATTCTTATAAAAACCAAAAAGATCATTGTAGGACTTAATTTTAATAATCTTGGGTTCTTAGGTCCCGTTTAGGATTCCCGATTTGCGTTTTTAGTTAAAATTTGCCTTTCCTTAAGTGTTTTTTTAGTTTTTGACTTATTTTTCTTGTAGTTTTAGAAAACAAATATCAATCTTAACCCATTCAAGCATCGATTCTCAAAATGACTTTTGACTTTCAATTGCATTCCTCGTTGGGGATAACGACCCGTGAATCATACTCCCGGATTACTATAATTGTGAGATTTTCTTGATTCCTAACCTCTTATCTTTATATATTATATATTATAAGTATATCTTATATTTATATTTATATATATATTATTAAAGATATAATCAGAATCGATCAGATTTTGGCGCTGTTGCCGGGGAGGATTGTCTACGATTGTTGAAGCCGTTTGAAAATTTTTGTTTGAAGATCCTTCCGAGTGAAGTTATTTTGTTTATTTTCATAAAAAAATATACAAAAATATTTTTCATTTTCTTTTATTAGTATAATTATAATATAAAACCAAAAATCTAAAAAACCAAGAAAAACAAAAAATATAAAAACATTATCCATAAAAAAAGAAAAAAATCACTAAGTTGGTAAAAGAACACCAACAAATAATACTTTCAATTGAAGTATTATCCATTAATAAGTTCACGAACCAAAGAATCAAAAACTTACCTTCTGTGTCTCTCGCGAGGTACAACTCACCTTTGAAAGTTAAACAAACTCCTTTGTGCGTTTTTCTTTTGAAGAGTTACCGAGAAGAGAGTTGATTATTAGGTTTAAGTGTCTTATTTCATTGTCCATATTTAAAATTTATTGTGAATACATTGTTGAAAAACCAAAAAAAAAAATCAAAAAAAAACCAAAAAAAACAAATTTAGTAAAAATTTTCTTTTTAAATTTTAATGCATGCGCACTCGTTCTCAATCTCGTAATTCTAACCGTCAACGACAACAAGTCAATCTGACTTTTGTTGAACCATTTAATCTTGTTGAACCTATTCCCGTGTTGAGAAATATATTGTAAAAGACTTAATACTGGTAGTATAACAGTTAAGTCTGGTAGTATTAGTTAGTTCTGGCAATACTAAGTTAAGTCTGGCAGTACTATAGTTAGTACTGGTAGAGTGGCAGTACTATAGTTAGTACTGGTCGTATGTAGTTAAGTCTGTTTATGTAATAGAATAGAAGTAATAGTACCTCAAATTTCTGAATCCCAAAATTGATTTACAATAGGACTACAAAGCCTTTGACAGCACGAACTCAAAGTTGTGTTGTCAATTAGCCAAACACCCTTTTAATTTCTCTTCTACCTATTTTCTGTTATAAATTGGAGATTTAAGGTTCAAATTCTCAATACCAGATTATAAACAGCTTATAACCAACCTAATGAACATGATTAAAACAAACAATTAAGCCAGAAACAATAAGCTAAGATTCTATGGTTACTATTTTTGGATTTTTGACCGATTTTCTAAAATAACAAGCAACGTAAAATTCTAAGCTAACTAACGGACCAGAAAATATTATGCATTAAACGCAACAAAATATGAGCAGAGATAAGGCTAAGTTGAAACAAAAATAAGAAAATATAAGTACCATTTAATATATGCGTTTAAAGCTTAGAATGCAATATTAAGCTATAATGAATTTATAAGGGAACTTACAATAGCATTTGCTTAAACAAGGCTTAATCAAATGCTCAAATGATCATCAAGATAAGCTCTAGCTTATATTTGATAGTAAGTTTGTCTTGGAAACCCTTCTCCTTGACTGAGCTCTCATTCCTTCCAAATCAGACTGAAGGTAATGTGGATGATGATGATTTTGATAGATAATAAGCTCATTTAAGCTTTATAAGATATAATGAGAGTGTAGCTAGCTTATGACAAATTATTAAAAGCTTATTGAACAGTTGAGAGCTTATTTAAACCATTTTTCATATTAAGCAAAAGCAAATCAAATCACAAGTTTAGAAGTGAACTTAAATTTTTTTATTGAAATATGAATTACAATGCTTTTTAAAAGGAAATTACAAGAATTAAAATGACTTCCCCCCCCCTACACACAACCCCCACCCCTCCGAACCCCCACTAAGCTTAAAAATTACTAAAATACTTGTATCACTATGCTTCTCTAGATTCTCCCCTTCGTGAGTGAAGGGAGTCCTGTTTTTTTAGGTTTGAATGGATGCTTATAGGCCTTTGTGAACGCGTTCCCCTTTGGTCTTGATCTCACTTCATTCCTTGCAATCATTTGCTCTTAAATCTTCAACGTTGCGTTCATTTGTTAGCACATCGGATTGCCACGCGTGGCATCCTTGTGTCAGAGGCCTTGGCTTCTTTTGGCTTGTTTTTTTCCTTGTGCTTGATGATGATTTTTGATGCTTGAATCAGTCTTGGGTACTTGATCTTTGTTCTACATGGGTAATTGCCTTTTTACCCTTTGATTTTTAACAGGGTAAATAATTGGTGAAGATGTGAACAGTTTAAAACCGGTATTTGGCCCTTTTCTTTTCTTTTTATATCGTTGTTTGACCCGTGGTGTGAGGGTTTGACTTGGGCCCGGGTATAAAAGGAATGGGCCACGGTTTGGTTAAATGGGCTTGGTTATAAGGTTTTAAGGGTTTATAGTTAAAAGAGATAACGACCATTATCTCTTTAAGTATAAAAGGATGATAACGGTGTTAGTGTTTTAGGGACTATTTGTGAAAATATGATTTAACATTATAGGGTTTCTTATGGTATTTTGAGGATTTGTCATTTTGTGATAGACCAATGTTTGGAACAAGGATTGACTATGTTGACCAGTGATAGCAATCTTCCAGGCTCTTTTGCACTCTTTCCGTTCTAGTGTTCATGTTTGTCCAGTGGGTTTTGATCCGATTTTCTTGTGATTTTTGCATTATCCGTACCAACACATCACAAATGACATAACAAGTAATATACAAGCATAATTTGCACAATTTGTTCATTTTTAGGGCCATTTTGGATTTAAAAAGGATATGTGATTTCTCACATATCAGTTACAGAAAGTGTAGCTTAGCAATAGGTCTTTTAGGTTGTCAAATTTTAGAACATTTGTATTTTATCAATTAGATTTTTGAATCGGTTTTGCTAAATCTTTGGTGTACCAATTTTGTTGTTGTTAAGTTTTGGTACATTTATATTTGATCAGTTAGTATATGGTTTGGAAGGTGTAGCTATGTGGATTAGTTTGACTATTGGTGATTTGTTTGATGTAGATTCTTGATTCATTATTGCATTAGGTATGTCGTGTTCATTCAGGGTGTTAGGAATACGAAAAGTATCGGTCACTTCCAACATTGGTAGTCGTTGCTGTAGATTATTCATATGATGTTAGTAAGCTAACCGGGCCAAAGGCACATGGAAAGCCCATGACTAAGCCTATGACCGGCCATAGCTAGGAATATTTATACCCTCTCCACACATGGAGAGGGTGTTGGTTGTTCATTTTCTCATTTGGTAATCTAATATTTTATCTCTCTAAAAGCCCTAAAAACGAATCTTCACTTTTGTGTTAAGATATTCTACAATTGGTATCAGAGCCCATGGGGTGTTTGTGAAGGTTTTGTGTGCGTTTTTCTACTCTTTTTAGGCGGTGTTTCTTTGTTGTTCGAAACCTATTCAAAAAGGTTCATCTTTTGAGGGTTTAAAAAAACATATTAAAGCTTTTAAATTTCTTCTTTATTTCTTCTTATTTTAGGCTAGAAGTACAAAACATCTTTTTTTTGAGGAACCATAAAAAATTTTAATCTTTTTAGTCTTTTTGGTTAGAAAAAGGGTTTTGTACCAAAGAATCTGGATGCCAATTTTCATGATATTATGAAACAACGTTAATTTTATGTTTTTAAGGTTCTAATAGTCTTAGATAGGTAAGAAGTACAAGAAAAATCCGGTAAAAACGTCAAAAAGTGAGTCTTTTTAAGATTTTTGGTTTTTGAGTTTCGAAGTGTTTTGGGCGAATTATACGTCCAGGCGAAGTATACGTTATTGTTCATGCGAAGTATACGTATTTGTTCTGGCGAAGTATACGTATTTGTTCAGGCGAAGTATACATATTTGCTAAGGCGATTTATACGTAAATTCCTATCGGTGATTTTCGTTATCTTTCTAAGGCGGTATTATATCGATCTCAATTCAAGGCGAATTATACGTAAGCTCCCATAAAGGCTGATTGATATATACGTACAATTTCCTAAAGCAACTTGTTCGTGAATTTCCTAGGGGCGACTTATACGTTAATTTTTCTAAGGCGATTTATACATTCTTTTCTTTAGGCGATTTATACATAATTACATCAGGCGAAGTATACATTGTTTCCTAAGGCGATTAATACATCATCTCTTAAGGAGATTTATGCATCATTTGCTTGGGTGATTTATATGCTTTACTTGGGAGAAATATACATTTTCATTAGGAGATTTATACGGTTGTTCTGTGATTTGTAAAATCCCGTGAAAACTTGATTTATGTTTTGTATCAAGAATTGTTAAAATCCTGTGTATGGTCCAAAGACTACAATTACATTAAATAACCTACATTAACTAAAACATCATCTCTTTCATCTGTTCGATAATCTTTTTTAACTTATCACATTAAATGGATTTAATTATTCCACTTTGGGCAAAAGATAATACTCTTGCTGAGTACATGATACACTTTGGTGCTGATAATCGTCCACCTATGTTGGACAAGGATCTATATGATTCTTGGAAAAGTAGAATGGAATTATACATGTGATGTGTGCTTAAACACACATCTTTTGTACCGCAGAAAACACATTAAAACGGACTAAAACACTAAAATACGAGTAATTATCTTGCAAATATGTTTGTATTGTGTTTTTATTTCTTGTAGGTACTAAAGATTGAAAACAAAGCAAAAATGGGAATTTTCGGGTTCGATTCGATAAAGTTTACTTGTTATTTGAGATCAAGACGAAGTCGTTAATATTTCCCCTATCATGCATTGGAAAGGGCTGAAATTACGGAGGTTTCCAACCGGTATCGGCCATTTTTTTAGTTGAGTTTTTTATTTGGACCGGGACAAGACCATTTTAGTCCTTTAGCTTTTCATGAACAAGCCAGGCTAACAGTGTGTAAAAGAAATATGTATGCATTGTCATTAACAAGAGAAGGACACTAGCTGAGATGGTTCCAGGACGCGGTTAGCTCTTTTTATCATTTATCAATTTGGCCTCAGGTTCTGATTTCTAGGGTCTGTTTCTGTGAGAGGCTCGGGATGGCTCAGATCTACCCGAACCAACAAATATCTAGCTGGGTAGCCACGTGTCTTCCAAATACTGGTGGATCGGGCACATTGTTTGCTGGCATGTTTGAGGTTTATGGATCCCAAGCAAATGATGAAGCAATTATGAAGCACATGAGGGGGCTATTTAAATGCGTGAACCCAACGCATTTGTATCTATCTTTCTTTCATTTTTTTCATAGTTTTTTTCAAAGTAGCAGTTTGTAGCTTATTTAGTTTTAGCTTATTTCAATTTTGTAAAAGCTTTTTCCTTAGCTTATTGTACTTGGATCTTGAAAGATTATTTATATAAATGGTTTGAGGTTTGTTTTGTTTCTTTCTAGCTTATTCTTGTATCTTATCTCTACTTTTTCTATCAGACTAACTTATTTGATAAGCTAATCTCATAGGCTTATTTTCTGTTTGAAATAAGTTATGCGTTTTAGCTTATTTTGTTATCTTCTCCTTCTTCTATCTTTCTAGCTCAATTCGAGTGGTTTACAAAAGGAGTGACAAGATTTAGATCTCACCTTATTTAATAAGTCTTTATCTCCTTTTATAACTCGAGAGCTTATTAGTTGTGTAACACCCCCCAAAAATCCAACAACGCAAAGCGGAATACCATCATGCGGGGGTGCTACTTCATAATCAAAGCGCTGATACAGAGAACGGACCTCCTAAAATGTCAGTTTGTAAACTTTCTCGTTGATTTTTCTGAAATCAAAATATTAGTTGTCCATTATTGCTAACCATGAAAATATCTTGAATGTAAAGACTCAATGCACATCAATATCCACAGCATCTAATTCACCTGAGAAAAACATGCTTAAAAGTGTCAACATTAAAGTTGGTGAGTTCATAGGTTAGTTTAAGTATGAATGTAAGTTTCAACAAATATATTTATCCACTGTGTCATCACAGTACCATGTAAAATGTTTATAAAATATGCACGACCCATTTTATGTCACCAAAAGTACCAATATTATCCAAAGACCACGGAATTTATCACCCCACCTAACCATCCCCCGAATTTTTAATGAATGCATGGTTAATTTAATGGCACCCAAATGTACCTCATCTTATACCCAAAGATTTATTATACAATAATGCGATGACAAATTTAATGTCACATTCAAAAAATGTTTCAAGTATGTATTTGTTGGGGGGCATCTTGTAGTCCCAACGTAAATACCGTCTTTGTTTATAACGTTCGGTCCAGTGATAAACTAGATCACCCGAATGGGGGTTGTCAATCCCGAATAAATCTATTTTATATCATTCGCGTGGACATCACGCTCATAATGTTCGTTACCGGCGATCAGCTTACTCACCCGAATAGGGGATACACACTCCTAATAGAATCTTTTTATAACATTCGCGCTCACCCTCAAGTGGATTTATAGTTCTGGACGCTGTGACGTTAGACTTGTAGTACCATATTCGGGGGCAGGGATTTAAGAAATATGATACCCTCCAGTTTCCAGATGTCACCTCCATGACACTTGCCGGGCAGTAATTTTTGTTGTTATCAGGTTCAATCCGCTTAAGCTAATCCGCAATCATTTGGGTAAAAGTAAAGTATGTATTTGTGACCAAAAATGAAGTCAAGTAATGTATCCCATAGCGAGCTATGTAAATAAGTATGTAAACCAATTTGTAATTCAATCATGTAAATGCATTTGCAAACAAGCATGTTCTCACCCAAACAGATGTAAGAAAGAGGTAATAAAACAAGGGAGCTATAAATCGCCTTGATCTAAAGTCCTACGATCAAATAATCCAAATAACTCACAACCGAATCTGGCAACGACTCTCGGCCATGACCCTATAATTAACATCGCTATATTATAATTCACGTAATAAATACGATCAACGATGGCGTACATCGTGTAACGACGAATCTCATACATATTTATTATGTATACTTTACTATACATGTGATGAGAAATCCACTTGCGCGTCTTTAAACCCTTTAACCCTTAGTATATTTATGTTTTTATACTATTTTCCGTTCAATATTAATTATCTCTTTATTTAAAGAAAGTTACTACTTTTTAGACCTTCGATTTTTGGAACGAACTAAGTGGTCTTAAATTAATTATATTGAAATAATATATTAACCGACCTTTAGTTTTGGATCCCGCTTATGTCTTAATTTTTAACACAGACAATTCTCGCGACAAAGTAAAATGTCCTCATTCGACAACTTTCGTGGTTTAGCCGGAGGCTGGATACGGAGACTTCGAAAGGCTCAAATCGCTTAATTAATAGATCTGCCTTTTTTAATATATAATTAAATAATAAAACCGATTTTTCTACATAAAGTCGTATTATTCGATTTCGTTCCTAGTTTCTTCGTTAATGGGATTGTTAAAGTCCTTGTTATATCAAAACGTCGTTTCATATCAAAACGTCCGTCAAAATATAATTTGTTATATTTTATAAACTAAAGTCTGACTTTTCAAAGTCTCGAATTCCGAATCCCATGTTCCGTTTTCTGCTCACAATGTACCGTTACAAAAACGCGCCAAAGTCCGTTTTAACTCAAAAACTTATCTAAAATGTGTCTCTTTTGGCTTATAGCTTAATATCAATCCCGTTTTAATATTAATACATATTTTACTTAGACGTCGCAAGTTTCATTAGATTTTCATCACATATAACCAATTGATAATATATGAAACAATTAATATATTTATGGTGCAAAATAAAACGCACCCTTTTGTGTCTGATTATCAAACCAAACAAACCCTGGCTGTCCCGGCTATTTGACAGCCAACGCACGCACCCGACCCGGCTAATGGACAGCCAAACGCACCCTCGTGCATATTATAACCCAATGATGCACCCTATGTGGGTGGCTGACCCGAACCCATGCATCCTTGTGGTGCGAACAAAATAACCAAACGCACTCCTGATGGTGTTACTACCACAACCGAACGCACCCTTGTGCGTGGCTGACCAGCGGACCAAAACAAACACCCCTAGCTGTTGTCCCTTGAACCAAACGCACCCTTATTCGACTAACAAATCCAAACGCACCCTACTCGCTGCCAAAACCTATAAACAAACACCCCTATATGGTTATTAAAGTCACTTCACTCTTTTCTTGTTATTTCCACTAACCAAACGCACCCCTGTTGGTTTTTATAACCGAACCAAACACGCCCTTGTTGGGTGGCTGCCACCCAAACCCACCTTAGGGTGGTGGCTGCCCCGAACCCAACGCACCCGGTGTGGTGTTACCACAAACCCGACGCACCCCATGGCGTTTTATCAAACCAAAACGCACCCTTGGCTGTGAACCTGCCAGAACCAAACGGACCCTAGTCTTGTATAACAACCAACGAACACCCCTTTCTTGTGCTAACCCAAAACCGGACGCACCCTCTTCGATGAAAACACAACCCAAACGCAGCCCTTGCTGCGGTATGAACAACCAAACGCACCCTGAATGGTGCTAACCATACGCCGAACGCACCCTTCCCTGGTCTGACCCGCAACCCCCTTGTGGTGTTGTCTCTGCCAAACGCACCCTATTTGGGTGGTGAAGCTGTCCCACCAAACGCACCCTCATGGTGCTCATGTTAAACCAAAACGCACCCTTTTGGTACTTACCTTACAAACCCAACGCACCCTGCTGCTAGACCCAGACCCAAACGCACCCACTGTCATGGTGACAGCGGGGGTGATGGCGGTGGTGATGAGGATGGTGACGATGGTATGATGATGATTACGATGGTGATGATGTTGGTGCGTAGGTGATGATGGTGGTGATATGATCCTGGTGGTGGTATGGTGATGATGGTGGTGATGGGATGCGGCTGTCAGAGAGGGGGAGGGGAAAAATGGCGCGTGGCCGCGAGTGGTAGTGAGGATCGGGTAGATCCGGTTGTGAGGAACCTTTTTGGATTCGGCCGGAAAAGTCTTCCGGTGGCCGGAGGTGGTGACCGGCGGCGATAATAGGTGGCCGGCGGCGGCAGAAGCTCGCCGAAAAATATAAAGGGAGAGAGAGGTGAGTGGTGAAGTGTGTGTTTATAAAGATGGAATGAAAATGAAATAAAAAAAGATATAAACTTTTATATATATATTAAAACTTATAAAAAAA
>BQNB010019623.1:0-66592 GCA_026074375.1 Tanacetum coccineum | reverse complement strand
AACCACTCCTTAAGCTAACCTTAGGAATGATCTTCCCAAAATGACTCCAGGATCAAAATCATCTTCCTCGGGGTTTATGATAAACTTCATAAAATAAACCTCTCCCTTTAAAGCAACAATAAGCTCTTTTTTAACCAAATTTTTTCCTTTTTTCACCTCATAGTCCAAACACAAATTAACTGCGAATTCATTTGATATCAGGTTCTCATCAAATGCTAAATTAATTTCTCCATCAAATGCTTCCAAGCTATTCACAAAACATGGTGCAATGTACCACTCACTAATCTCATTTATCTCCATCCTATAGAAACTGAGTGCACTCATGAATTTCTTCCCTTTACTAACAGCTGTGTCTTGATACTCCGGAGAGTTCCAATCTCCTGATCCTTCAACTTTGTCACTTGATATTATAATCACGTCGTCTCCTAAGCAAATCTTTCCGAGACTTAAATTTGGGTCCATAATTCTTATAGAATAAAACATCATTAAAACAACCATTAGTGGGTTAGTTAAAACAAATAGCAATACCTTCTTACACTTACATATTATTAATAAACAAATAGTATTTTTTAATGTAAGAAATTTTTGTTCAAAAATCAAAAGACAATCATTCTGCTTGGTTTTAGGTGGGAAAGTGCGACGTACTTCAAAAGAAGTGCGACATACTTTATAAGTTTTGAAACTTCTATAAAAAAATTTATTTTTAATTTCATTATTTTTTATATCTCCTAAATATTTTCTGAACATGGCAAATATTAGGTTTTTAAATATATCAATCATCATATGGTTTTTATAATTTTTCCTAATTCTTTTAAAAGTTTTATTTTTATTTTTATTTGGCATGTAATCAAAGTTTAATAAGCTACAACTAACAACTAACAACTAACAAACAAACATAGATAAATTCAGACAAGTAATGCATAAAATAGTTCTTTTTGATTTTTTTTTATTTTAATGTATAATATGCTGTAATACATGAATTCAAAGATTATGAACAAAAGGAATAAATTCCACATTTACACAATGGTCAAATTACAATTTTTGGTTTTGGGGTTTGGTGTTTTGATGTTTCTCTCTTAAAACTGATTTTGTTTTTGTAAAAGGGACAGGAAGTTTTATGTGTTTCAAAAGCTTTAATTTTATAATTACTGAAAATACCAATTTTATTATAGGGAAACTCACGGGTAAAAGTATAACCCATGTATGTTGTATAATCTTTTAGGTAAGACCAGGTCGTTCCACGGGATTAGGTATTAAAGAAAAGTTAATAATATTACGAAAAAGGGAAACTATCTTATAGACTGTCACGGATCTAAAGATAATGATTTAATTCAAGAAATAAAGGACACGTTTGGTTAAGAAACAAGAAACATTATGGATAAACTTGAGTAGATGAATGATTTACGAATGAAATTATAATCGATTTATGAATGTTTAATTACTTAGAAAGATTATCAATTATTCATAATGAAAAACCCTCTCGGCCTTTATCTTTTAATATGAAAAATGCTTTAAGTGTGATTCGTGTTTGATAATGAGTAATATAAATTTGCTAAACCAAGTTCGTTAGACATGTGATTTAGCGTTAAACCCTTTTGTACTTGGGTTAATGTTCGTTTACTTAGCCAATCCTCACAAGGCTAAGGTCTAGTTGTCATAGACAAACAACTTGGAAATCAATCACTTAACCGGAGTCTTTCGACCTATATCTGGGATAAGTGGTGATCAAACGAAGATTAAAGAGTCCAAGTTCAAAAGCATCAAACTTATATTATTCATACCAAAAGCTCATTTAAAAGTCAAGTTTGATCCATAATAATCATGTAGCTCTTAACCAAACATGTTAATCTACTCAACATTCATAATAACAACACATATAACAATCATGATGAATCCAACATTCATATTATCAAAAGATAGAAACATGTTTTTACCAAATTTCAAGAGTAGAGGTTCCAATTCTTACAATGCCTTTCAAGAACAAAGTAACAATTGACTATAGTAACACTAGCAACTTCAACTTCCTGGAACTTTACTTCTTTTTCTACCCGGAAAGTGATGAAGGTGATGGTTAACCTTCAAAACCTCCTTAGAACTACTAAAACTACTAGAACTTGTGATTGATGATTGAAAGATGAGAATGGAATGATTTGAGTGATGATTTCCTCTAAAATTCGTCCTCTATTTATACTTGAGGATGGGTCTTTAGTTGCATAATTTGGGGGAGTGAAAGGTTGCACAATCATTGCAATCATTTATGATTTGGGAGTAACTAACAGGAAAGTGCACCGCACACAAGAAATTGTGCGCCGCACTTGGTGATTAATTAAATGGCATTCAATTCGTTTAGAAGTACGCTGCACAAAATATATAGTGTGCCACACTTTGGCTTTAATCATTAACTCCTCATTAATTTTTCTTCTAGATCCTTCTTGTAATGACCGTTAGTGCATTTTAACTAGATTTTTTTGCATCGTTAGTCCTTTTCTTCACTTTGGTCTTGAAATGAATATTACACAACAAACAGGCAAACTTTTCAATATTTTATGCGTTATTGTATATATTTAGTGTATTTTCGAGGGATAATTTATGTATATTTAGAGCGTTATCAATGACACTTCCAGAAACAATCAAAACCAACAGTAGCCTCCTAAAAGGCAAAATGTGGCACGGGCATACACTGCAGGATCTGGTGAGAGGAAACCGTACGGAGGATCTAAACCTTTGTGTCCCAAATGCAATTACCACCATGACGGTCCATGTGCTCCAAAATGCCACAAGTACAACTGAGTTGGCCATCTGGCCTGTGATTATAAAAGTCCTGCAAATGCCAACATTGCGAACAACCAAAGAGGCACTAGGGCAGGTCAAAAACCTACATGCTATGAGTGTGGAGTTCAGGGAAATTTCAAGAGGGAGTGTCCAAAGCTGAAAAACAACAACAGAGGCAACCCAGTTGGAAGTGGAAATGCTCCAGCTAAAGTGTATGTGGTAGGCAATGCAGGGACAAACCCAGACTCCAACGTCGTCAAGGGTAGTTCCTTCTAAACAACCGCTATGCTTCTATCTTATTTGATACTGGTGCCAATAGGAGTTTTATGTCTACTGCATTCAGTTCCCAAATTGATATCACACCAACTGCATTAGATCATTTTTACGATGTCGAACTAGCTGACGGGAGAATAATTAGGTTAAACACTATCATCCGGGGTTGTACTTTAAACTTCCTAAATCACTCATTCAACATAAACTTAATACCCATAGAACTTGGTAGTTTTGACGTTATAATCGGCAAGGATTGGTTGGTAAATTACCATGCTGTCATTGTTTGTGATGAGAAGATCGTTCGTGTTCCATTCGGAAACGAGACGTTGATTATTCGTGGTGACGGAAGCAACCGGGGAAGCGAGACCCGATTGAACATCATCTCGTGCACTAAAACCTAAAAGTATTTATAACACCCCATGTTTTAGGGTCATTATACGTCGTCAATAAATTCACTATTTATTTTTAGTATTGTACGCGTTTGCTTTTAAATTGAAGACGTTAAGTTAAATCGCGTACGCTAAAAATTATCGTTCAATATAAACGGGCATCAAACAATTAAATGTTTACATCAAGCAAGTGTTAAGTAAATATTTTGAGGATAATTATTAACTTTGTTCATTTTATTTTTATTGGTTACGTAAAGTGTTTACGTTTCGCGATAAAATACGTTTAGGCATACCCGGAACCACTAAAGCTTTTCTACGCTTCAACAAATACCCATGTTTATACCCAATACCCAAAGTTTTATTAAACTTTACCTATGTTAATATTGTTAGGCACATTGTATATAAATTAAACCAAGCTAGAACTTATACACTCCAAGTATACACTTTATGTTTTAAACTACAACTTCAAGTCTTCAATATTAACTAGATATTATGTAAAATATCAAAAACAACTAGAAACCCCTATACCCCTCCAAAAACCCACGGCAACAACATATTTAGGGGACAAGGAGTTCACAATTTTGCAACTAGTACATGTACATACACCAACTAATAAAAGTTTATGTCTTTTTGACCAAGACTTCCTTAAAACCCTCCCTTTTGTCTTAAGACTTCTATGTTCATTCCTTGACTAGTCTTAGGACTATATAAGACATACACAAGTAGAAGTAAACACACACTCTCCATTTCTAAAGGTGAAACTTCACATATCTCTCCCTCTTGGCTCCTCTTACCCACGACATACACCAAACCACCACCAAATCCATACAAAATTTTATTTACAACATTTACACACATTCCTACATGATATCTAAGATAACCTAAGGTGTTTAGAAGGTTTGCTTTAAGGCTTACAAGTGTTAAACCAAGAAAGTGCAAGATTAGGGTTTTGGTTTGGATTAGGGTTTTCTAAGTGTGGAAGCTAGAGTTTTGTTGCTAAAAAAGGGTTTAGACTTTGTTGCTCATCATATTTCTCCATATCAAGGTTATCTAAAAACCCTACATCTTTTACTTCTATGATTTTATGTGTGTATAACTTCTACATAGTGAATCACCATCTAAGTTTTATGATAAGATGTAAAAATGACTTTTATTTCTTGTTCATGGTTAAAATACATTTACATGTGAAATATTGTTGCTATGATCATGTTATAAAGCAAGTGCAAGTATTATACAAGTGATGATTTATTTATAACAAGTATACATAAATGGTGGTATAAAAGTTACCTATTAAAGTTATGAACAAGTAAAAGTAAAGACTTGATGTTCTTGAGATTATTGGACAAAGACCTTGGAAATATGATTAGAGGACTCTACATATACACAAGTTAGTATGTTATACTTATTAATGGACTTTTAACAAGATGGTTAAGCTTAAAAGGGCAAAATCAAGTTTAAAACATGTTTTTACCACAAACTTCAAAACTTTCTGTTTTAGTTCGAAAATAAAGGTATATATTTTATAATTTATAAAAATACTACATCTCATAAGGATTCCAAAAAGGTAAGAAACTCGAAAAAACCGATTTATAACGAAGGAGATATGCTAATTTCAAGTTATACGTTAATTAAACGCGTTATAAAAGAAATTTAAAAAAACAAGTTATAAAATACTTCTGATATATAAGGTTTGTTATTTTTCCCAGATATTACATAATTTTAGGATTCTAAAACAATAAGAATCGTAATTTTTAGATCAATAACAAAGGAGTTATGAATTACGCGAGTTTACAACAATAAATACTTTTATAAAACTATTTTTATAAAAGTTACTGTTCATCTCAGACATGAATATTTTGAAAACATCATTAATATGATAGAACTTTTAATAACAAAGACGTGCTCGAAAGAATCACTAAAAACGGAGCTAAAACGAATAAGATACGACATTTACGGGTTTTACGATAACTAAATTTATAAAAATAAATTTATAAACTGTCATGAACAGTAAAAACCACTGTTCACCAGGGGACTAAAAATATGAAAATGTAATATTTTGATAACTCGTCTTAATACGAAAGCGTGGACATAAGAAACGTAAGAAACGGGCTTAAAACGATAAAGTTACGTCGTTTTTACTAATGAAATGTTTATAAACGTTTTAACTTTATAAATACGATTTCACAAACGCAATTAGATGGTGATGTAGCTATATAGAATTATATATGGTAGTAGTTATTCAAAATGCTTAGTACTTATACGGCCTATAATTAATTAGGTTGCATTCGGCGTTTATCTGACGCATTTTCTGTGATATAATCTGATATTCATTACTCAAGGTGAGTTCATAGCCCCACGTTTTACATTTTAATGATTTACAAGTTTTGGGGTGAGAAACATATGCATGTTTTACAATTGGACGCAAGTGGACATTTCACATTTACGATTACGTGTTTGCCTAAGTAGCGATAACCCTCTGAGCCCATTATTTTGCCGGACAACGAACGTATACCATGTCGGACATAGGATGTTGCGGGTTAGAACATCATCACGGGCAATGTTGGCAATTTATATTGCATTTCATACATGTCGAGCTTCAGTGTCATGAGCTTAGGAAAACATAATTACATTTTATGATGTTTGCATCTGTTGCATTTTCATGGGGAAATCTTGCGGTCCTACATTATACAAGTGCTTCAGTGTCTTGAGCTTGGAAACCGTACTTCATTTTATGATGTTGATCTGTCTGCTTTTTACATGGGGGAATTCTTGCGGATCCAATATTTATACTTTTTATACTACCCTGTTTTTTATTAACCTATGAATTCACTCAACAATATGTTGATGTTTTAAGCAATGTTTTTTAGGGGATCAATAAGGCACGAGGTGCAAGGGATACATTGGTGGTTTTGATTTTTATGTCATGCATTAAAGATTTTGTCGCATTACATTTTGTATATATGTTATGGGCTAGAAATCTTTTTATTTTGAACAAGTAAACAAGTAAAGCTTCGAGCTTTTGTAACAAAAATTTTGTTAAGTCTAATGTATCAGTTTTAAATGGATTTTAATGGTCGTTCTTATATTTATCTTGTGTTATTGATCTATGAAGTACCACCCCCAACCTATATTCCGCTGCGACCCAATTTGGGGGTGTCACAGATTGGTATCAAGAGCCAAGGTTATAGAGAACTAGGTCAAATGTTTTTACTGGACTATAACCATTTTCAAACATTGCATTTATACAAAGGGATTTTCACGGGACATATATACATACACTACTTGTTGCATTATTTGGTTAAGACTAGATGCATTTAGGATTGATATACATGTTATGGTATAAATGTATATTACTATAAGAGTCTTATATTAAATACTAATATAAGCTATTTTGGATTTTCAGATACAGTCATGTAGGATTCTGAGGATTCCACGGTTACATACACGGAGGTATCCAACCCATTTGTGGATTTGTCAGATATCGGATCACCGAGAGTCGATGGACCGCCCGTGATGCCAGAGGACCCATATGCCTACGTGGTGGCTGATTTTCAGGCACCACCATCTCCTGACTACGTGCCTGGCCCTGAGGAGCTAGAGCAGGCGCCACCTCTACCAGACTTTGTTCCAGAGCCGGTTTATCCGGAGTTCATGCCACTAGAGGATGAGGTACTCCCAGCTGAAGAGCAGCCACTGCCTACTGCTGCCTTACCCACTGCTGATTCACCAGGCTATGTTCCTGAGTCAGATCCCGAGGAGGATCCGGAGGAGGATGATGATGAGGACCCTGAGGAGGATCCTGCTGATTATCCTGCCGACAGAGGAGACGATGGCGATGATGAGGATGAGTCATCCGATGACGACGAGGATGATGATGTTGATATTGAGGAGGATGAGGAGGAGGACACCCAGCTCCTGCCGACTCTACAACTGTTGCGCTCGGATTGTCCTAAGAGTCTTGGGGATGATTTATGGAAGCGAGTGACCTTGCGGGTGCAGCGGTTATGTCTCTACGTACACAATGTTAGTCAACAGTCAGAGATTAAAGAGTTACAGTCATCAGACCGTAGGAGACAGACGTGATTACAGAGATGCTGGCGGCAGATAGTAGGAGGCAGAAGCAATTCACAGAGGCACTGAAGCTGATGAAGGGACTACAGACTGAGATGGCAGAGTTACAGAGATAGCAAGGACCCGCTAATGGTCCGGCACAACCATAGCTACCAGAGGAGGCTGGTAGCAGTTCCTAGATCCTGTCATGGCTAGTTATTTTGTACAGCCTACTAAGTATTAAGGGTAACTGGTAGTATGGCTTAGGTGGTATATATTTTTTTATCTTATAACTAATCATTGTGCTCATTTTCTATCTGAACCACTCATGTATGTTTTCCTATTATATATGGAATGGAGGTATTATGTCTTGTTGTAATCAAATTTATTATGAATGATGTGATTCGCTACACATTCTTAATTTTAAATTCAGTTGTGCATTTCACTTTGTGATGTGATTATTTTATTATTGGGTATATGTCAAGTCATGGTTTTGATTTTATGAAATCATAGACGGGTATTATATTTTCTTGTGACAAAATTTGAAGAAAATGGCACCCAAAACGGGACACAAGGTTAAACACCCCATAGAGAAACATGGCGCAATAGCCGCCACCACTACCACTGTCACTTATGCCCAACTTCAGGTAATGATTGACCAAGGCGTTACTGTCATTTTGGCAGCTCGTAATGCAAACACGAATGGCGTCGACAGCCACAATTCAGGAACAGGTGCTAGGAGAAAACGAGCGGGAGCCACTCGTGCGTGCACTTACCAGACTTCATGAAGTGCCAACCTCTAAATTTCAAAGGCACAGAAGGAGTTGTCAAATTAAGTCAATGGATTGAGAAAATGGAAACTGTGTTTCGCAGAAGAAATTGTTCTATGGAAAACCAAATCAAGTTCTCAACTTGTACTCTTCTGGGAAATGCTCTAATGTGGTAGAACTCCCACGTTAGGACTATTGGTATTGAATTGTTATGCAATGAATTGGATGAACTTTAAGAGGAAAATGATGACAAGTATGCCAAGACCAAGATTAGGAACTCAAGTTGAACTATGGGAATTGAATGTGAAAGGTATCGATGTGATAGGGTACAACCAATGTTTTCAGGAACTGGCACTGCTGTGTGGTAGAATGTTTCCTGAAGAATCTGACAAGATTAAGAAATATGTCGGTGGCTTACCCGACATGATAATAGAAGTTGTAGTAGCACTAAGCCTAAGACAAATGTAGAGGCACTGGAAGTGGCAATCAAAGTGGTATGGATAAGGAATCGTATATTTTACTGACCATAGATAGGAGAACAAGAGAAAGTAAGATCATAACCAACACCATAGAACAACAACACAAAATAAGAGGCGAAACACGGCATGGCTTATGGTGCAGGGACTGTTGAGAAGAAACAATATGGGGGATCTAAACCCTTATGCTCAAAATGCAATTATCACCATGATGGTCTGTGTGCTCCCAAATGCAACAAAGTTAGTCATTTTGCCCATGACTGTATGAGTACGGCAAGTGCCAACAATGCTAACAACCAGAAGGGCACCGGGTCAGGCTAAAGACCTACTTGTTATGAGTGTGAAGTTTAGGGACATTTTAAGAGGGAATGTCCAAAGCTGAAAAACAACAACAACTGTGGTAACCCAGTTGGAGGTGGCAATGCTCCAGCCAAGGTATATGCGGTAGGGCATGCAGGGACAAACCCAAACTCCAACGTTGGTGACTAGGTACGTCCTTTTAACAACGCTGATGCCTTGTCTTTTTTGATACTGGTGTTGATAGAAGTTTTTTGTATCACTGCATTTAGCTCCCTAAATTGATATCACACAACTGTATTAGATCCTATTATGACGTTGACTGCGACGAGAGAATAATTGGGTTGAACACTATCCTTAGGGTTGTACATTAAATATCCTAAACCACCCATTTAACATAGACTTAATGCCCGTAGAACTTGGTAGTTTCGATGCTATAATTGGTATGGATTGGTTGGTAAAGTACCAAGCAATCATTGTGTATGCCGAGAAGATTATTCGCATCCCCTGGGGAAATGAAAATCTAATCGTTCGCGTGACAGAGTAACGAGGAATATAGACTCGTTTGAACATCATCTCGTGCACCAAAACTCATAAATATTTACTAAAAGGATGTCAAGTCATTTTGGCACATGTTACCACAAAAAAGGCGAAAGACAAGTCGAAGGAGAAGCGACTTGGGGATGTACCCATTGTTCAAGATTTTCCCAAAGTATTTCCTGAAGACTTTCCGAGTCTTCCTCCGACTCACAAGTAGAGTTTTAGATTGATTTGGTACCTGGTGCTGCACCTGTAGCATGGGCACCTTATCGATTGGCACCTTTCGAAATAAAAGAGTTGTCGGAGCAACTGAAAGAGCTGTCCGACAAAGGCTTTATATGACCCAGTTCCTCACCCTGGGGAGCTCCGGTATTGTTTGTCAAGAAGAAAGACGGATCATTCAGGATGTGCATTGATTACCGAGAATTGAATAAACTAACGGTAAAGAACCGTTATCCGCTCTCAAGAATTGATGATTTATTTGATCAGCTTCAAGGGTCGAGTGTCTACTCAAAGATCGACCTAAGGTCAGGTTATCACCAACTAAGGGTTCGAGAAGAAGACATTCTGAAGACCGCTTTTAGAACTCGTTATGGCCATTATGTATTTCAAGTTATACCATTTGGTTTGACAAACGCACCTGCCGTATTCATGGACCTTATGAATCAGGTGTGCAAACCATATCTAGATAAATTTGTATTTGTCTTTATTGACGATATTATGATATATTCAAAGAATAAGCAAGAACACGAAGAGCACCTTAAGCTAATCTTAAGTTGCTTAGGTAGAAGGAGTTGTATGCAAATTTTTAGTTGTGAATTTTGGATTCTGAGTATAGTTCCTCGGTCACGTGATTGATAATAAAGGCATTCACGTAGATCCTGCCAAGATCAAATCTATTAAAGATTAGGCATCTCCCAAGTCGCCAATGGAGATCCATCAAATTTTAGGTCTTGCTGGGTATTACCGAAGATTCATTGAAGGGTTTTCGAAGATCGCCAAACTAATAACCAAGCTCACTCAGAAGAAGGTCAATTGAGTTGGGGTGACAACAAAGAAACACGTTCACTTATTGAAGCCGAAGTTGTGTTCGTGCAACAATTTCTGACTTTACCTAAAGGAAGTGAAGATTTTTATCATTACTGCGATGCTTAGAATCAAGGGTTTGGCGTGAGATGATGCCCACATGGAGGGAGGGAGGGGGTGGGTTCGTTGTGTGGGCACTCACGCGCTCTCTTCTGCGATCTCACTACCAGAGGTATGTATTTTCACGCATAAGTGTCGGTTTGTGGGAGAGTGTTATGGGGGATAGGATAGTAGATTGTAGAACTTGGTAGCGGGTAGTGTTTTCTCTAAAACTCTGGAGACACTATTTGTACGGAACCAAGTGTACGATGTTCACGGATCACAAGAGTCTACAACACATTTTTAATCAAAAGGAGCTGAATATGAGGCAGCATCATTGGTTAGAATTGCTTAGTGATTACGATTGCAAGATTTGTTATCACCTAAGGAAAGCAAATGTTGTCGTTGACGCCTTGAGCAGGAAGGAACGAGAGCCACCATTAAGGGCTCAAGCCTTAGTCATGAATATAGGTTTGAATCTTCCCAAACAAATTTTAGATGCTCAAATCAAGAACGAAGATGTTGGAGGTATGTTTACTTGAAAATTCTAAAGATCCGGAGAAGCTTAGGACGGAAAAGTTGGAACCCCGCGCGGATGGAACTCTATGTCTAAACGGCAGGAGTTGGTTGCCATGCTATGGTGATTTGAGGACCATGATCATGCACGAGTCCCATAAGTCAAAGTATTTTATCCATCCGGGTTCTGAAAAGAGTGGCCCAATATGAAGGCAAACATCGCCACCTATGTTAGCAAATGTTTGACTTGTGCCAAGGTCAAGGCATAACACCAAAGGCCATCAGGATTGTTGGTACAACCCGATATACCTCAATGGAAGTGGGACAACATCACTATGGATTTTGTCACGAAGCTTCCTAAGTCATCACAAGGTTACGACACAATTTAGGTGATTGTTGACCGACTCACTGAGTCGGCAATCTTTGTACCGATGAGAGAGACTGATCCAATGGATAAACTTGCAAGAATGTACCTAAAGGAGGTGGTCACGAGGCATGGAATACCTCTCTCGATTATTTGTGATCGTGACCCTAGGTTCGCATCAAATTTTTGGAAGTCACTTCAGAATGCTTTTGGTATTAGTTTGGATATGAGTACTGCATATCATCCACAAATAGATGGACAAAGCGAGAGGACTATTCAAACTCTTGAGGATATGTTACGTGCTTGTGCAATCGACTTAATACTTTAAATAAAATAACAATATTTTATTATTATTTTCATCTTATTATCGGGCTAATGGGGTATTCACAACGTCTCGTTATTAATTATGTCCATGACCCGTAGCTTTTACCTCGACACTACACCTTCCATAAGAATCATCCTTCATTTCCTCAATTAAAATCGACACAGCGATTATAAATATTAAATGTTTAAGAAAAGCGTTTCGAGAAATTACATCTTTCGTCTTACATTAAATTTTCAAGTAAAATAACTATTTATTATTAAAATCTTGAAAATTTTACCCTTTTTAAGCAAAGTTTCTAAGTATAAATTTCTTTCAAAAATTCGGCATGACCCGTACGTCTTTATGACTTTTTCCAAGGTCTTAAGCCTTAATCCAAAACACTTTTTCACAAACCCGACATTTTCTGACTAACACAATATCAATACCTTCAACACGTTTTATCAAACCGTAGCAAAATAATCCCTTTACATTCAATAAGTCCAACAAAATCCCTCTTAGTCCAACACAAATCCTTTAGTCCATTTATAAGCCCACTAATTTATTTACTTGTTATTGGGCCTTATGGCCTTTAAGTATTTAGCCTGATAGTAAAACTTAGTCCATACCTCTTTACATAAGTCAAAAAAATATAATCCAAAACAAAATGGACCTTAATCCCATTAAGCCGAATCAAATATAAGTCGAAATCACATATATCCATGGCTCACTAAGCCGAAACAATAAGCTATAAGCTCATAATATTATATATATATATAAGCCGATAACCAAACAAGCCATAAGCCTTTTAATATAAGCCGAAACCAAACAATAAGCCATAAGCTTTTTAATATAAGCCGAAACCAAACAATAAGCCATAAGCTTTTTAATATAAGCCGAAAACCAATAAGCTATAAGCTTATCAAAATAAGCCAAAAACATAAGCTTCAAAAATAAGCCGAATCCAATAACCAAATCCAAATCCAATAACCAATAACCAAAACCAACAACCAAGTATGGTGTAAAACCCAAAAATTTGGTTTGCATTTTATTTTATCATTTTGAAATATAACCTAAGTTAAATAATAAGAATTTGACATTTAAAAACCTTAGGTTATAATTAATTGTGTATTATTAAGTTATAATATGAGATATATAGTTTAAAAAATATATATATATAAATTCCCTAATTTATATATATAAATCCCCCCCCCCTCTAGAAATATATTTTGATTTTGTTATTTTGTTTATTTACTTTCCTTTTGTTTATAAAACCTATTTTAAGAAATAAGAGTAAAAAGGTTTTTAGCAAATATTGTGTAATCTTCAAAAATGAAAAGAAAATATTTTGTTCCCCCTCTTTTCCTTCATTTAGGCCGGCCCCTATGGGGTATTATTTACCAAAATCTTTTATTTTTGAAGCTTAGCTTAATTTAGGAAAAGAGTGTAGGAAAAAGGAGATCAAATCTTTTAATTTTGCAAGAAAGTTATTTGTGTCTTCCCCTCCCTTTTCTTCTTATATAGCCGGCCATATTCACTCATCTCCACCATTATTCTCTCAAAAACTTTACTCCAAAAACTTGTGTATTCATCCATAGAAGTTGCAAGGAAGAAGAAGGTGTAGGTAATTCCGGTTGGTTATTTAAGTTTTGGTGCTTGTGGTGTAATTCTTTGGTGTTCTTGGTACAATTCTTTGGTGTTCTTGGTGTGGTGTTCTTGTTCTTGTATCCATCTTAATCTTCTTAAGTATTTCATGTCCCATGTTTCATCTTTGTATTCCATGATTCACATATGAAATTTTCATAAAAACATAAAAGATTATAAAGAAAACATGTGTTCTTAATCTTGTTAAATTGTGGGGATTAATCTTGTTAAAATGGTGTAATAACATGTTATGAAACCCTAGATATCATTAATGGTGTAATTAATAAGAAACTACAAGATTAGAAACCTTAGGGTTTGTTTTGATTGGTGAAAGTTAGGGTTTTATGTTTAAATTTTCTGGGCAGAATTTTGGTCATGTTCAACGGGGTGTATCTTGAGCCTAAAGTTAAATTCAAGGAGTCTAGTTTCTGGAAAATCCGGGCTCGTGTCAATTGGAGGTCGGGAAGGTCAATTTTTAGATTTTATAAGATTAAGTGCCGAATCTGGAATTTCTATCCGAAAAATTCAGTAGTAGTATTTGATTTTTAATTCTCAAACCGTAAGGAGTTAGCCTCTAAAATTCGATTTGGTAAATCTTCATGATATTAGCTACATCCATGATTTTGTTTAGAATTTTCTGAGTTGTCTAAGTAGGGTTTTTACGTGTCAACTTTTCGATGGTTCTGTCAGATCAATTTCGGGATCAATTTTGGTAACAAGGGTAAAAGGGGTATGTAAACTTGGAAATAAAATCAACCAAAAATCAGGGATATATTAGACATATGTGGGAACCTCTGTAATTTTTGGTATATTTTTAGGAGTTCGTTTAAATGGTCTTTACATCGGGAAACTTACCTTAAAAACTGGACAGATTCTAAAAATTTAGGAAACCCTAATTAGGTCACTTAAACTCTATATATGGTAAGATCAAGTGATAAAACTTATAAAATAAGATGGATAATAATATGTAATCATGGATTTATGTAGAGTTGGTGAAGAGGTTTTGATCTTTTGTCTTCGTGTTCGTTCTCTTCGTTGCTTGTTTGTTAAGGTACAGATATTTCGGCCTTTTAGTAAGGACACCTTATGATTTAAATCTCCATTATCTTAGCTACTTTGATTCAGTTGATATTCCGTTTGATTTGCTATCCGTAATCATGACTCCTTTGATATTTACTGATATTCCGTTTGTTTTGATATTCGCAATTATGATTCTGTTGATCCTTGTTTGAATATGATGTTAGATCCGTTACCTTGACTTGATCATTAGTATCTTATTCACTTATATCTTCTGCCTAAATCTTGCCCGAGCTATTTGAACTAGTCATGGAGGTACCATGACTATGTCATTGATGCACCAATGGCATGACACTATCTGCGGCAGTGTGATTGGTCTACGGCGTTCCCTTTTGAATAATGGCCTTTTATTATTATTAGCTTACATTTATGTACACTCGTCATTGTGCTTGTGATATGGATATGACTTTGTTTTGCAGGGAGCGTATGAATCCATCCTAGGTACTTTGTTCCGTTCAATTAAGGTGAATGGTTGTGTGTGTGCTATACACCCCATATCACATTTGGTACATCAGGGAATGCATACCTGTGTACATTTGATTATGTGACTATTTGATTATATCTGTTTAGGGTCTATTCATGTATCATGTTTAGATATTTATCTGAGCTCGTGGGCATTCCTTTATTGTTCTTGATTCTTATTCATTCGATTCATATTTTGTATGATATTTGTTTAGTAGGTTCTCGTGATTCGTTTCATTAATTCTTTTGTCTTTTTCCCTCATTATTATTATATTTGTTCACTGAGCGTTAGCTTAGCCGCGTTTTCTTTTCTTGCGGCAGGTAATAAGCGAGAATCTGGGATTTGAGTGTTGAGAGTAGGAAGCTCTTAAAGGACCGACCCTTGATAGATTCCCTTGTTTGGATTTATGTTTAAGACTTATTTCGTTGGAAGATCTCTTTTCATTTAGTCTTTGTTGGAATTTAATACTTTTGGAAGTCATTTTGTTTCATGACTTAGTATTTTTATTTAATAAAGTCTTCCGCTTGCGTTTATATGTTCTGATATGACACCATAATGTGACTCTTGGTCTCTTTATCAGAGCGGGATGTTACAATTATGGCATCAGAGCCAGGTTACGCCCTGTAGAACCTAGGTTATGACCTGTGAGGATTGGGTAGACATTAGGTTTCCTTTGATATGATCGCTTCCTTTCGTATTTTGATCTTAACTTTAAATTGTCTTCATTGTTTCATTCGTTGACCGAGTATTTTCTTCGACCAAGGATCGCGCACCTCAATCTTGAGAATATATTTAATGCACAGCAACGAAGGATGATGCAATGTTGAAAATTTCGAAGTGATCAGTCACGAATTGGGAGATTATTGAAGAATTCTTCGCCATAGGCATACGCGATTGTGACTCTTAGGGAACGAACTTTTAAACGGAGTATCAAGTATTTTTTCCATCGACGCTTTCGCAAAAAAGGCATTGAAGGTGGGCCGTTATATCGCACCAAATGCAAAAACGAAGGAAAAAGGTCAAACATAAAGACCAAACTGAAACAAAAGTGTACCCGGGAGACACGATCATTTTATTCTTTGGCGCATTTTAGTGTGTATTTTAATTTTCTGCACGAGTCTGTCTTCCTAGAAATTACATACGGCATATCGAACCCCATTGGATACAGCGTATGCATGTCTGGACGTTATCCATTTTTAAAACTTAATATTTAATTTCTATTAATTTAATTTTTTCTACAGGAACAATACGGCGTATCCTAGGGTTTGGGATACGGCGTATTGATCCCTGTACAGTTGTGTGTTTAATTGTTTTCTTGTACCATTGTAGCGAGATAGAATTTGCACTTGTCTTCTAACCTTTTACAGGACCTTGCTGAAACTATGATATGGTATATGCTGAAAAAGACTTGTGTTGAACTCATCCGGGCATTCTGAAGCCCTAGTCAACACACTTTTTGCTCAAGAAACTATCAGGGAGAATTACAACGAGCAAAAACATCAGGAGTTTTTGTCTATGTTCTATTTTTCCCTTATTATTTATTATCTTTATCTACACAACGAGGACATTGTATAATTTAAGTGGGGGGGGTGGAGAATTAGAACGTACTTGTCTTCTTTTTTACAAAATAACATGCAAAGTACTTAAAAATGGTCAAAATTTAAAAAAAATTCAGCATGACTTTTGTAAAACTCACTAGTTACATTACCTAGCACACTATAATCATTGATACATATTGTGAGAATTAAGCCTATTCCGTTTCCAACTGTCTACTAAATTATACAAATTTATGAGTGTGCCGGTGATGTAGTAGACTTTAGAACTTGGCCTGGTATATCAGTCGAGGACACCCTGATTGTCTTTGGTATTTAGATGATGAACATGTTCAATGTTAAAAATTCTAGGATTAAACCAAATAGGCCTACATGTGTAAAATTAACTATCCACAATGGTTAGTTACCTCTCGTGTAACCTTGATTACTATCACTTTTTGAATAAAATCCTCTTTTAGACTAACCCTGTTGAGCCATTTCTTTCCTTTTTTTGTTACACCATATTATATGTTTCGTTACACCCTTGCACCTTAGCCTATGTGTTAGATTAAGCATATTTCTCTATTTTTGCTAGTTGCTTCGAGTAAAGCTTGTATTTCTGTGTTAAAGTGAAATTTTTATTCTTTGTATATGGTCAGGAGGGGAAATTTCTCAATGCAATGGGAAAAAATATGTGCTCGTAAGGTTTCGTATTTGTAGAGACTTAATGAGAATTATTGTTTCCGTAAGGTGAAGTTTTAAGGAAAAAGATTAACCTGATTAAAATTATGACAGTACGACGGGGAAATCAAAAACAGATTTATTATGTATTGTTTGAAAAAAAAGAGATGAAGGAATATATATAGTATTTTTATATATATATTATATTATATATATATATATATATATATATATTAGATATAGTTGGCTCAAAGGAAGTTTATACGAAGAATCACTTGGATGGATCAATTAATCGTAGAGACGTTACAAAAATCAATGATGTAAAGTCTTGTAAAAAGTGGCCGATTATACCATTATGTTAAAGTTGTAAAGAATGGGATGTTAAGGGAATTGGACGTTATGGGAACGCCCAACTTGGTTGGTCTTTGTCTTTTTGTGATCGAGACGTATTGGTCTAATCTGTTCGAGTCTTTGTCATGGAACGGTATCGAGAAGAAAAGTTCTAGCAACCGTACCTTAGTTGTTAGGCTTAATCTATTTGTTTCATGAATTTTACATATCACCCATTGTACTTCCCTTTCCTAGCAATTAACCTTAGTGTCTCCTCGAACAAGGACTTGTTCGAGCATGCATGTCTGTTGGGAAATAGATTGTAAAAGACTTAATACTGGTAGTATTAAAAGTTAATTCTGGTTGTATTACGTTAGTTCTGGACAAGAGTACTAAGTTAAATGTATGGCAGTATAAGTTATGTTCTGGCTTTACTATAGTTATTATAGTAGAGCTAGCAGTACATTAGTTAGTACTGGTCGTATTTTAGTTAAGATTGTTTTAGTTAAGTCTAATTATGTACAGTAATAGTAAGAGTTTATCTTAGAGATATCTTTAGAGATATTCTTGGAAAGGATATGGGCATTATCTTTCACACGCTTTTGTAAAGCCCATTAGGTTTCCTTGGTGTATAAACAGGAAAACCCTACGACACACAAAAGTTTTAGTATGAGATTGAAATAGTTTTCTTAATAGAAATCAATAGCAAAGTTAGTTTTACAATCTGTTCTTCTTGATACTTGTGTTAAGATTCCCGGCATTAGCACATGTATAGTCATAGTCATTGTCCTCTCATATAGTTCTATTTGGATTATTCTAAGTTTGCTAATTGGCTTTCAAAATGATATCAGATCTAGACTTTGGTCCTACAAGTGGTATCTGAGCTTTAGAGAGACTCTGAATAACAGAAGAATCTCAAGATAACAAACAATCACTTTAGATCTAGAAAAATGGTCCTCAACCTGCTAATGATGATTACTCTCAACATTTTAGTGAGTGATAAAGCTTCATACCATGAAGCATGCAATCAGACAGTGGGTACTGGCAACATAAACCAAAACAACAAACAACACATAGTCTCTCCTACAATAACCACTATTTCAAATATTCAACTCCCAATTCTAAGAAAGGAACGGAAATGGGTGGGGGTCTGATATATGGGATTCTGGAGATGAGATTACTTGAATATATTGATATTGATGTTTGGAAGGTAATTCAGAATGGAAATTTAAGAAGTGATCTTAACTGGAAAAGTTGGTTGTTGTTTGTGTAATACTTCACCTAGGATCTCCTGCGAAAAATCATGTGTTGAAAGGAAAGGAAGCAAGAACCATCTTACTCATGGCTATTCCAAAAGGAACATCTGAGAATATTTCATGGAATGGATGATGCAAAAGAAATTTAGGAAGCCATAAGGACTAGGTTTGGTGGTAATGCAAATTCAAAGAAGATGCAGAAAGCTATTTTAAAACAACAGTTTAAAAGAGACTCTTTTTATCAAAATCAAGGAGCTAGAAAGAAAGAGCAGAATCAGAACTGTTTGCTAACTATGGATGATGGTGTTG
The DNA here is from genome assembly GCA_026074375.1 of Tanacetum coccineum. NCBI lineage: Eukaryota > Viridiplantae > Streptophyta > Magnoliopsida > Asterales > Asteraceae > Tanacetum > Tanacetum coccineum. The sequence goes on along the minus strand of BQNB010019623.1, from coordinate 47,427 downwards.
TCATTGGGGAGATACAGTAGTGGAAGAGAGAATAAATCATGACTCATGGCAATCAGCTCAAATACTGAGGTATAATTATGTTCTAAAACTTGTATTGATTCATACAATACCCTTAAAACACTGTGTGGTGAACAAATGAATCAGTTAGGTGATCAAGAAGTACAAATACTTGCCTATAGTTAAGCTGTTAAGAAACTAGAAGCTCAACTTGTTACTTTTAAAAAATAGCAACTTTCTCTAAATGAAAAGCTTACATTTCAGGCAAATGAAATATATGAAAAGCTTAAGAAATATAGGAGGATTGGAATGAAAGCTATAAAAGAAAAGGAACAATTACAGAAAACATTAGATTCATGGAAAGATTCTTCTAGAATCTTAGAAGGATTAATTAATTTGGCATGGAGTTAAATAGTAAAAGTTGGCTTAAGGGTATGTAATACATCAATAATGATGGGTTCTAAGTTATGGGAAGAAATGGGAAATGAATTTTTCTGTTTTTAAGGGTACAGAAGAGGACTCAGTTGGGAAACCTTTGTACAGTAGATTCATAAAAGCTAATGATTTTAAAGGTGTTCCACATCCCTTAAGTGGAGATTATACTCCTAAACCACAAGAAGAAATTGATGAGTCTTTGTATGTTTATGGTAAAAAGGGACCCCAAGAGCCTGAACCCAGTGTATCAGATGATAGATCCAGTGAATATTCTACCTGTCAATCTAATGACAGTGCAGGATCTATTGGAACTTCCTCTGAACATTCTGTTGATCTTGAATCTGAGATTTCAAGAGTACCTTCAGAAGTGTATGTGTCTACACCTATAACAACAACTGAAAAAGGTGTGTCTGCTCCAAAATCAAAAGAAGTTGAACCTAGTTGTGTCTCACACATAAAAACTCCTAGGCAACCAATCAAAGATCAAGCAACACCTAAAGTTAACAGGAAGAAATTAGGAAATGCTATGGTGGAAGAGAAAACTAGGGGAAGGTTTACTCTTTCACAAAGAAATAAAAGTTTTGTTTGTGGTATAGTTCTAAGTAAATTTGATTAAAGATTGTGACTATTATGAAAAGACATGGCAAAGAGATGCTGGAGGTACCGAGGGTTAAAGAAACAAGGGTTTGTATACTAGGTAACATGATGGCAAAACCATTATGGACTAATACCAACGGATTAATCATGTATATCAATTGGTTCCTAGACCGATAGAGATATGGTTAGAATTTTGTGGAAACAAAAAGGGGGGGTATAAAACAAGAGATATAGCAATGCCAGAACTCCACAACAGAATGGTGTTGCTGAAAAGAAATGAATGAACAAGACCCTATTGAGGCTGCTCGTAGTAGACTATGCTTGCAGACTCAATCTTAACAACGACTTTTTGTGCAAGAAGCAGTTTAGTACTGCTTGCTTATTTTTAATAAGGTAAGAGAGACTAAACCTCAAAAACAAAACTCCTATGAGCTTTTGTTTGGCCACAAACCAATTATTAGCTACATAAGACCTTTTGGGTGTCATGTTACCATTTTAGATACTCTTAGTGTGCTTGGCAAGTTTAATGGAAAATCTGATGAGGGATTCTTAATTGGTTACTCACTAAATAGCAAAGCCTATAGGGTTTATAATCTAGTAACCAAAAGAGTAGAAGTAAATCTGCATGTCAATTTTCTTGAAGATAAACCTAAAATTCAAGGATTAGAAGTCAGGGTATAGATGGATGTTTGTTATTGGACTATTTACTGATTTATGAACTATATTCTGTATCTTTGGACAATAAGCTTACCCATATGCACAGTACTTCAGGAAGTTAACATTACAGTGCAGGTACCTCATAAACTCCAAATGCTATTGCTTCTGAGGAAAAAGATGAGGATGTAGAGCTTATTGTTATGCCTTTAGCTGTAAAGAATACTGAAGAAAAAGTTGAATCAAGGACCTCTTCCACAAATTCAAAGAAAGAGGAGATCTTGACCGGAACCTCAAACAAGAGAGAAGGCTTCCTCTATTGGACACTTCAGAAGATAATTAAGTTTCTAGCTTTTTGAAGACAGTTGGATGAAAATTGCCTAACGCATTGTAGTGCCAGTTCACCACGTAATTTTATAGAATATATAACTACAATATAAAATATATAAAAGAAGTGTAAAAACAACAATCAATGAATACCGAGATGTAGTAGAGTAGTATAGAGCTTTCCCGGGTTCGTAAATCTCCCAACGAGGTTGGAATCTGGAATGTGGTTGGAATGGTAAAATTGATACGATCGATATTTGAGTTTGAAGGAAGGAATGGTTTGGGGAAGTGGAAAAAAAGTCAAATTTATATATTAACGGATAAAACGTTAGAAAAAAAAACCTAGAAATTACGAAATTAAACTAGAAAACCGAAGCCCGAATCCGAACAAAAGGGGAGGAAGGAAAACCTAAATCTTTAAAAAATATGCCTACGAAGTAGAAACTTTTCGCTTCTAATTAATCTATGGACCAAATAACGAAAGAATGAAAAAGATCAAGACCAAAAACGAGTTCGTTTGACCCAAAAACGAATGTCAAACAAAATCCGTACAGGACCCGTTCTTTAAAAGATGAATAGTTATAAAAAATACCCTACAAAAAAATTTTATTTTTTCCTACAATAGGTGATAAAAGAAAATTTTCTAAAAAAGCAAACTATTTTTTTTTGTTAATTTTGTGTATTTATTTGAATTTAATAAACTTTTAACTAAATTAAAATTATAAAAAATATAAACTTTACAAAAATTCTAAAAATTTACCAAAAATATAGAATATTGTTACCTACGGATAATAACAAGACACCCTCAGCTTTATAAATAAGACGAAATAAGCTTACACAGCTTATAGGCTTATGAGGGCATAAATTGTATAAACCAAAGTTCCTGAGTCTTATAACGAAAAAGATCCAAGGGCGCAATTTAAAATAGTCTAAAAAAATTACTAGTATTAAATAATCAATCAATACTAAACAATTTTAAATATTTATATTATTTTTGGGATGTCTATGAATTTTCTATTATAATTGAGTGGTTAAGTGTGTTCTTATTGGTTTTTGGTGTTTAGTTTTAGTGGTGGGATAAAGGGGATGTATTGCTTGGTCCCGAGCAGTTCGCAGTCGTGCTCAACCGGACCAAGTATCTTCCCTTTTTTTTTTTAAAAACTTCCTAGGGTAGAAATTGTAAGAAAATGAAACTAAAAGGTAGGCGCATAGGCGGGCAAAATTTCTGAATTTACACTTACATGCAAATAGGTAACCCTACACTATGAATAAGTGACCCAAACAGACCCTTCGCTTGGCGTATTTGTAGCTTATTATAAAGTGAGATTTAGCAAAAACTTAAAACATGATGTTGTTTTAAACAAGTATTCTCTACAAGATTACAAAAGGGACTTTAACTTTTGACCACAGATAAGCAGAAAGTAAGCTAAAGTTGACAGCAAGCTTAAATGGCTTAAAAGCTAAAAAAGCTAAGTCTTTTTGCTACTTATGGTCTAATAAACTAAGCTAAGGACTAAATTAAGCAAAAGGGGGTTAAACTAACTTAAATAAGCTAAAAAGGAAAGGGAAAGCTAACTAAATAAGCTGTTGGAAAGGCTTTTATAGTGAAGAAGATAGAAAACGAGAATTAAGCCTTTTATTAAATCTCTATATAAAAAAAAAAAATAAATAAAGCTTTTTAATATTTTACTAAGTCACTTGGGCAAATAAGCTAGAAAAGAAGGAAAAGGAAAAAAAAAAAGAAAAAAATAAAAAAAAAAATAAAGAAAAAATAATAAAAAAAAAAAAAAAAAAAAAAAATAAAAAGAAAAAAAAACAATAAAAAATAAAATATGCTGAAACTACTATTTTAAAAACTAACCTTAAAAATGTTAATAATGAAAGAAGCAATTTAGAAGCAAAAAATTTTGAGCTTATAGGCATTTATTTATTTAATGCTCATATAAGCTTTATTAAAATCAAAATTCAACTATCATTCCTCAGAACTAAGGAATGCATAAAATAACAAAAAAAAAAAAAAAAAAAAAAAAAAAAAAAAAAAAAAAAAAATAAAAAAAAAAAAATAAAAAAAAACAAAAAAAAAAAAAATAAAAAAAAAAAAACAAAAAAAAAAAAAAAAAAAAAAAAAAAAAAAAAAAAAAAAAAAAAAAAAAAAAAAAAAAACTAAAAAAAAAAAAAAAAAAAAAAAAAAAAAACAGCAAAAAATAAAACGGGCATGTATGTTTGGGCTTAACTTCTTAATTTTAATATTAATTATATTTTAATTTAATAATTTTTTTTCTTTATTTATTAAATAATTTTATTAAATTTTAAAACTAAGCACTCCAAATAAAGCCTTTATCAAGGGCTTGTTGATGAGACTTTTGAGCTGTTTGAGACTTTGCTTGAGATGAGTCTCTTTTGAGACTCTTTGTGAGACTTTGACGGTTTGAGGAGGGGGGGGGGTGTGGAGACTCTTCGAGACTATGTTGGGGGGAGGAGAGAGACTTGTGGGGCTTAGGGCTTATACTAGAGTTTAGATAATAAGCTCCTCAAAAAATAAGCAAATACTTGGGCTTTTCACTTAAGTTGGCTTTTATTAAAAGGTGCGGTCTGAGATTGGTGAGCTGTAGATTGGGAGACCTTTGTGTGTTGGTTGGTGAGGAGAAACTTTGGGAGTGGAGAGGCCTGAGTTAGAGATGGGGTAGAGATAGGTGGAGCGAGATTCGGAGGGCTCTTGACAGGAGACTCGTGTTATGAGAGTCTGAGAACATTAATACGAGAGGTGATGAGGAAGGAGAAAAGGTAGCGAGCTCGAGGAACAATATTCGTGACAATTATGATGCCAAAGGTCCCCTTTGCACCAGGGGAGTGGAGAGCGTAGGAGGTGAATCCTTTAGGGAGCTTTATATGTAGAGCGTTTTTTGAAATTAAGGCCAAAACCTTTAACGGGGCTCTTATTTGACAGCTTATTTTAAGCTGTCAAATAAAGGGTGTGTTCTCAAATAATACGCTCTCCCCTCCCTAAAATCACCAAAATAAGGACCATACAGATTGAGTGCTTTGACAAATGGGCTTGTTTCTTTGCATTTGCACCAATTTTCCGCTTTGGAAGAAAAAAGCATTTTTTACTCTTGCTTTAAATTTTTGGTTGGGTTACGTGTTTTGATGAAAAAGTTTAAGTAAATTGATTGTTTTGTTAGTGTTGCGAAAGTAATCTTGGAATGGGATGAAAGATAAAGTAAGTAGTCTTTTTGGTTTTTTTTTTTTTGTTTTTTTTTTTGTTTATTAAACTGTTGGAGAAGGGATAGGGGGGAAAAAAGAACATTGGTGGCGGGGTGGTTTTGACTCACCAAATGTTTCAAAAGACCCCAATAAAGACCTAGGCTTTTTGACAGCTTTTTTTTTTTTTTCTTTTCTTTTTTTTTTTTTGAACACACAGACACAACTAACCTTTTTTTGATTGCTTTTTTCTTAACTCAAACCACAAGTGCTTATCAAAATAAGCACTTGTGGGTTGGGTTATCTTATTTTTTTTTTTAAAATAATTTATAAATATTTAAATAAAAATATTCTCACATTATAAACACAGTTTTTTTAAAAAATAAATAAAAAAATAAAATTAATTAAATTTGTAATAATAAATATAAAATAAATAAATTTTTTATTAAAAATATAAAATAATTTGATTTTTTATTATAAAAAAATTAAAGTTTTATTAAAAAAAACCTTTGAAATAGGAATGGGGATAAGATTGAAAGATAGAATAGAAGGAAAGATAATCTATTTTTTTTAAAACTAAAAAAAAACTTCTCTACAAAAAAAAAAACAGCTTATTTTAATTAATGTAATAATGTAAAAAATTGCTTAAGAAGTTGAAGGATTTAGAAACTTCTAAGCTAAGTTTACCTACTGGCCATAACCCAATTGCCAAAAACTTGTGTTTTTTTTTTGACCCACTTTTTTTTAAAGGTTTTATATGCCCCTCCCACAAAAACACCCCTTTTTTTTTTTTTTACTTTTTTAAAAAAACTTGTTTTCTCAAACAAGTGGGGATTTTTTAAATATTTAAGTGGTAAGTGGATCTTTATTTAAAAATTTTTTAAAATCCATTTTTAAGCATAAAAAACTTTAAAAAAAAAAAACAAATAAAATATAAAAATAAAAAAAAAAACCTTTTTTTTTACTCCCTCCCTCTACTTATTTTTACCATTTTTAAACTATTTTTTTTTTTTTTTTTTAAAACCTAAAAATAAAAAAATCCTTAGCTTATTAAGGAAAAATAAAGCTACGATTTCCTCTACTACAGCTTATCTTTTATTTATAACTAACACTTTTATGGACAGTTTATTTTTTGAGAGAGAAAGGAGGGAGAAATAAGAAGAAACATTAAGCCGAGAAAAAGAGAAACGGGGACAGGGAAAAGTAATATAATTGTATGATTAAAAAAGCTTTAGCCGAGAAAAGCTAAATTTTGAGGGGGGAAGAAGAAAAGGGGGAAGGGAAAGAGGAAGAAAAGGGAAGAAAAATAAAAAGGAACAAAAGCAGGAGGAAGAGAGAAAATTAGGAGGGGAATGAGAGGGGAGAAAGGAAAAAAAGGATGGAAAAAGAAAAAGGAGGAAAAGGAAAGGAAGCGAAAAGGGGGAGGAAGGGGAAAAGGAAGAAAAAAAAAGGGGGAAAAGCTTAATGTAATTGGTAACAAAAATTATGCAATAAAAATTAATAATAAAAAATTTCCAAACAGTCCCCAAAAAAAAAATTAAAAAAATAACAACTCCTTTTAAAAATAAAATTGTGTTTTACAATAGATTTTTGAATGTGATTGTGGTTTTTGAAAGAAAAATAAGCTCTAAATGTTTTTTTTTTTTATAATGTAAAAATTAAGTAAGGTAAGAGAAGATATTTTAGGAAAATTAGAATTAGACTTGGATTTTTGAAGTTTATGAGTTTCAGAAACCCATAAAAGTTTCAGAACCAAGAACAAAGGTTCACTCTTTTTCTGACGGTGAGGAGTGCCTAAAACTAAATTAAAAAATAAAACTAAATAAAAAAAACCTTTTTGTCATACCCTTTTTTTTTGTCCTAATGGTTTCTCTTTGCCTCTAAACCTTGGAAGAGAGAAATAAGCTCAATAAGCTCTTGTTGGGATGGGTGCGTTGATTTACTTAATATGGCTTCCAATTGCCTCAAGATTTGTGGACCATTTAATTTTATAGCTTATACCAAAATAAAACAAGATGAAAGGCTTATAACAAAATTTTAAGCTGGGAATTAGGTGATATTTTGATTTAGAGATTATTAGCAAGATTAGCTACTAATGAGCTTATTGATGAGCTTATTGAGTAAAAAAAAAAAAAAAAAAAAAAAAGTGGCCTTAATTTTTTCATTAAAATTTCGAGATTACAATTGCAATAAGAGTAATTAATTTAATAAAAAAAAACACTTTTTTTTAAACTGCAATAATAAAAATGGCAATTAAAATTAATGAAAATTGAAATGTCACGTGTGGAATGGTTTGCCACAATGGCTTACAAGGGTCATATTGATAGACGAAAAAAAAAATAAAAAAAGAAAAATAATAAGTCCTCTTTCTCTTGTTGATAGTGCTTGTGTGTAGACACACATAACACAGGTTGTGTTGGTGTTGTGAGAGTTTTTAGCCTCTAATCTTGGCCCTTCAATACTTTTAAAATTCAATCTTAGTCAGTTTGAATTTGTCTTGGGGGGGGGGGTGTTTGTGGGTGGGATTGCAAGTTGGCACCTTTGTGGCTGGGAAAGGTTGAGGTGGGGGGGGGGAGGGGGAGGATTCGAATATCCATTGGAGGTGGTGTCGATGATTCATGGCGGTAAATATGGTACTGTTAAATGGGTTTGTAAACTCCGAGTGAGGGTTTTTGGGGGGAAAAAGCAAGAAAGCGGCGAGGAAAGAAGTTGGGGTTGTATAACAGAGCGAGTGTTTCACATTAACAAAAAGGGCCCATTCTTAGTTACTTGTATCATTTGCACCATTAGTCTTGTGGTTTAAATAACTTTTGGGGATTGGTCAAAACAAGAGTCCCCATGTGTTAATAGGACTTATTGAATTCCAAGTCCCCCTTTGGTGTTACAAGTTAGGGGGGTTGGCTGTAGTTTTGCCCCCCCCCCCCCCCCCACTTGTTTAACTTTGAATTTGGGAATTGCAATTTAGCCTTCTCTTTTTCTTTTCCTCCTTTTTTCTTTTTATATTAAGGTTTGAGGGTATTTGTCATTTCAGCACCTAAACTTATATTTCTTTGACTTTGGACCGGGGGTTGAACTTTGGGTTGATTTGGACTTTGGAACAGTTGACTTTTCTATTGACTTTTTGACTTGATTGATTTCGGTTTGAGGCTTGATTTGGCTTTGTCTTTACAGTCTTTTCCATTCCGAGTAACAGGTTTTGCGGTTTTGTCTTTGTTTTTCGTCTTTTCTTGGTTATCGTTCTCGCACCAATACAATTAGCAAAACAAGCATATTTTGGCAATTTTAAGTCCGTTTTTGGTTATTTTAGCTCGTTTTTAATGGTAAAAGGTATGTGTGTTTAAGCACATACCAAAATCCCCTACTAAGGTATTTGCCCGTGTGTCCTCACGAATGCTATGACAGTAAGCATTTCGAAAACTTAGAAATCTTAATCTCCCTCGTACTGATACTTTGAAAAAGTAGCACAGTGTTTGACAAGGGAGGAAATAAAGAATCAAAAGCTTCGACAAGTCCCATTTTCACCAACTTTTTATTTGTATACTAACTATCCCTAATATTTTTGGATTTTTTTTATTTTTTCGGACTCTACCTGTTGACTTCCTTATTTTATCAACATTGGGATCATGGATTGAGAAACAACCATTAGAATATTCTAGGTTGTCCTGACGGATAATATTCATAGGTTCCAGATATTAGTTTTCACTAGATCAAAACAAGCAATTAAACAAGATATTTGTCAATATAAAGTCTACATGCTAAGCACTCATACTTATGACTTGTGAATTTTAACTTCCCAACATGAATGTATGTTTTAAATGTGTGTATCATGTCAACTCAACCATGATCAACTTATTTCAATAGTCGTAATTCTAAGATGGATCATGACTCAAAGCAACAAATTATTAGGACCTTGTCACTGATTTTAAAGAACGAGATTTTAACTGTAGAATTTTTGCAACTCTTCTCATTTACATAATTTCTTTAAGTTAGGAAAGCATTGCTTAGTTTGTGAACACCTCAGGCCTCGCTCCCTAGTAGGTATCACAACCAACGACCAATGTTCTTAGTTTTGAACCACACCCGTTTGCTAGGTAGTGGGGGAATCACAAAAAAACCATCTTCATCATAGGGCTAAGGATAAGTTGTCTTAGTTTGAACCTCACCTAGACCTCGCGTCCTGGGGAGATATCACAACCACCAATCCTTAGGATCGTAAAGAGTCTTAGTTTGAACCCCCAATCGTGGTAGCGAGAGTGGGATTCACGACCATTTTTTTACTGGGTTCCATATAATCAAATGTATGCTTCGTTGGAAAAAGTTCAATTATTCATTGCATTGTTGAATTCATATTCATTATGCTTCTTTGGCATTTTAACTTCGAATTTATTAAGAACATAGAAAATTCGTTTAAGATCAAGCTTACAAATTGGACGCTTTTTTTTATAAACATCGATTGACTTGTTGAAATGAATTGAGCCGTATGATTAGGCGGATGGTAGTTGAGAAGCTATTGGGAGAAAAAGCCACAAGTTACTCATATATGTTTTAAAAGAATCTCTTGCTCAGCACATAACTTATATTAACCTCTATCACTTCTTGTTCTTCACCTTATTAAATTCGAAGCTATGAATTCGGTGAAAGCTTAGCCTACAAGTGGTAAGTTGAGGACTAGCTAGGGCTCAACACGCCTATCGAGTCAAAAATTTTCCATTCTACCATTAGGTAAGTCAAAACGGTGACATAACACTTTATGTTATTTTGAAAATTTTAAAATTTTTCATTTTTTTGGTATTTTTGCAAAAAATTGGGGGTTTAAAACGGGAGTATGGGATAACTAAACATTAAAATTAACTATACAACGGACTGCAAGGCAAAATTCAAACAAAAATACAAATCGAAATTCCCCCCCCTTACGAGAAAAGCTAAACAGCGTCCTCGATGTTTCAAAGGGGTACCTACGAATTCTATGGCGTTTATGAAGTTGTGCCTAACGATAAAACGTTCGTCCGATTAGATTTGGATACTGAATTCCAAAGGAAGCTGAGGATTGAAGCTCGAGTTTTAAAAAAATGACAGAATAGTGGAGCCTTCATATTCCGGGAATACCTGGACAATAATACAAAAGCAAGGAATGGCAAAAAGCAAACTCATCACTAAAACAATCTAGAATCACAAAGAACACAAGACTTATTTAGTATACTACTAATGCTAGGATAGCATGGGGTGGCCCTCCCACGAAGCGCTTGTTTAGGGTTCTTCCCGATCGCTTTGACGTCCCCGAATTTATTGGTCCATTGGGGAAGTTTGGAGATTCGGGACACTCGGTTGGTTTTGTCCCTAAAGTAGTGTTTTATACGCATGGACCATTTCACTTTAAAGTTGGGCCCGGAGTTTTGGATGGCTCGACGGTGCATAAGAAAAACTAGGACAACGGTTGTGAATGGTCAGCCAAAGGGGATTTCAATTTGCCCTGAGGGGGAAAATCTTCAGTCTTAGAGTTGTAAGGTAGACACACGTTCAACAACGTTGTAAACGCGGTTTTTGATTTTAGATCGGTGTCTCATTGGTTTTCTTTTATAGATCAAAGAGTTTTAGTGGCTTGATCCGAAGTTCATTTAGTTCATTAGTGATCTTTCCTGTGATCACCGGCAGTTTGAACATCAAAATTTGTTTGCTTGCTGTGGGGTTTTGGGGGGGAGTTGGCCCCAGTAGGTTTATGCTCTAACTCGATCGGAAGATGGACATGCCTTTCCATACACAAGTTATAAGGGTGATCCGATGGTGTGTTTTGTAAGCTGTGCGGAAGGCCATAAAGCATCATTTCTACTTGTCCGACCATGGAGGCCGAATTTTCTCCCACGGTTCTTCAAAGGTTTGGCTTTTTAAACTTCGTTTTGACACCTTACTCGCCATTGTTGTGGGTGATAGCGGTGGAGAGACGCGGTGAGTGCTCCATACTTAAGCTGACCTTTGTAAAATTGGTCATTGCAAAAGTGAGTTCCGCGTTAACTTATGATAGCTCGGGGGTGCCCAAATCGAGGAGGAGAGGTTTTCACAAAATTTACAGAATTCGATGGGGCATCATTGGTGGGGAGCGGCTTTTGCTTCAACCCATTTTGACAAAATAGGTCAAACGAAACGGTATGTATTTGTTCCCTCTTGAAGATGGGTATGGCCCAAAAAATCAATGCCCCAGATGTATAGATTTCGCAACGTGGATGGATGTTTTGTGGCAATCTCATCACGTTGCGGTTTAATTTTTCATTGACGTTGACAATGTCACAAGGGTGACAAAGTCATGGGCCATCCTTGTAGATTGTAGGCAAATAGGAATCGAATCGCAGATTTTTTTTTTTTTTTCTGGCTTGTGTAGGTGGCACCATAGGGTTGGTCCCCAGGAGGTACAATGTGGCAAGACTTTGAGTATTATAAAGCTTCTTGCGAAATCACAAGTTTATTACTGTATCAACCGAGGTTTTTTTTTTAATGAGGAAAGGATCTTCCAGAAATAGTGTATGACATCCTTGAAGAAATTTTTTTTTTTTTTGGGGTGTCTTTCCCTTGTTAACGAATTTCCCGCATGGAGTTTGCAAAATCGCAAAACAATGGTGGTACTTTGATCTTGAAGAGCAATCGAACCAAAAGAGGTTCGAGGGGAAATGTCATTAATTTATCCGTTTTTTTTTTTCTTTTTTAATTAATTATGATTCTTACTTCATGTTGCTGTGTTCTCGAGTTTGTCGTGATGCGGATTTTCAAAGTCTGGACAGTATGGATCTGGCGGCGAAGATTTTCAGCTCCTGTTTCGGTCTCGAAATTTCATATGTCAAATTCTTGGAGCAATAAGAATCCACGCTATGAGTCGTGCCTTAGCATCCTTCTTGGCAAAGAGATACTTGATGGCGAATGGTCAGTATACACTTGCTTTTAGTAGACAATAAACAAAGATATGACGAAATTGTTCAAAGGATACACCACAGGCAAGTAATTTCTTTTTGTAGTAGTGTAGTGAGTTTGAAGCTCGTTTAGTCTTTGCTATCGTGTGTATAGGTTTGTAAATGTTGTTGTTTCTTTTGCGGGACTTGTGCCCCAATAAAATGCGAGAATAGTCGCTAGCATGACTTCAGTTCAAAAGGCACAGTCCCGTCGGGAGCAATTAAGATTGAGCTCAGTAAGGTTTTCTTTTGAGTGTTTTAATGAATCGATACACTTTCAGAAGAAAAAGGGAGTCTCTTTTTCAAGCCAAATGAGTCATAGGACGGGCAATTTTGGAAAATGTATGAATGATATGTCGGTTATAAAAAACCGGGCGTGCACAAGGAAACTACGGACACTTTGACAGATATAGGGATGAGGAGTGTAGCTATTACTTTCGACTTTTAGCTCTATCAACTCAAGTCCAGGACTTAGAAATTTTGATGTCGAGAAAACTATGCCATTCCCTTTACCATGAAATGCGCTTTTTTTCCCAGTTTAGAGACAAATTGGGGTATTCACACCGCCTTCAAATCTTTTCCAAATGGGATAGGCTCGTTGCGGAGAGAAAGAGTCCCAAGACCGGAAAGTCATCCATATATACTTCATCGTTTGTTCAATTATATCGTGGAAGAATGCATCATACATCTTTGGAGTGCCGGAGCATGCATAGCCCATAAAGGCATGCGACGAAAGCAAAGTAAAGAAAATAATAAAAGTTTTTTTCCTATGGCATGTGAATGTTGTTTTTCTTGATTTTGGGTCAATTGGTGGATCTGAATGTAACCGAGAGCCAACGATGGAAAAGTAGTATTCGTTTTCCTCTGTAGTCTTTCGAGCATTTGGTCCATAAAAGGCAATGGGAAGTGGTCTTTCGGGTTTGGCTTCATTAAGTGATTCTGTAATCAATACCTATAGCCATTCCCGTGACCAATTAGGGTAGGAATAGCTCATTTTGTCATTTGTGGTGACGGTCATACCTCCATTCTTAGGTACCAGTGTACCGGGCTCACCCAAGGGATGTTCGACGATGGGGTAAATCAAATTCCATCGTCAAGGAGTTTTTCAACCTCTTTTTGATAACTCGTGGAATTTTGGTTTAACCTTCTCTGACTTTGCACAGATGGTTCATAGTCCTTTTATTACGAATTTTGTTGAGTACAAATTTTGGGCTAAACCTTTATATCGGAGAGTTTCCAAGCGAAGGCTGCTTGTTTGGGACTTATGAACTTGAGAAGTGCTGCCTTTTCTCATTTTTAAGTCTTTAGCATGATGACAGGAACTTATTGTCCTTCTAAAAATGGTATTCAAGATGGGTGGTGGCAGTTCCTTTGAAAGTTTCAAACTCGGGGGTTCATTAATGGAAGGTTCAACGGTTTATAGCTTCACAGAGTTTGGAGTTCTTTCCTAACTTCAGGATATATTATTCATGATTTGCGGAGGGGGGGTGTGGCGGTCACGTTCAAAATTTGTTCTAGATCAGGATGTCTCCCTCAGTATCCTGATAAGTTGGATCAATTCAGATGAAGTTGGATATCTTTTATAGAGCAGAAACGAATATGCTTCTTCAAATAAAAGAAAGTCCAGTCCCGAAAGGAGTGAGATTTGGAGAAGCAAGAGAAACCATAGGCTCATTATATGGAGTGGGATGGCCAACTCGCGATCACGTTTGAAAAATCCTAGGACCTCTTGAGAATACAGAATACTCTTCACAAGCCATATCGATGACGTCGATTTTGTTTGACCGTCATATGGTTGTAATCTGTGTGTGTATTTTTGAGTTTGGTCAGGATGAATGTGAATGGCTTCTTTGCCACCACGAAGGGTAAATATCGCCTTCATAGGACATCTATCAAGCATGACTTGTTTCAAGAAGAAAAACGCCCAGAGAAATAGGGGACTCGGGGGTTGGTTCAAAGCATCAATACTGAAGTCAGTGGAACTGAAATTTTTCCCACATTTATTAAAGAATCTTCAGCGATACCGAGTGTTCAGTGGATTTCGAACGGTAGCCAGTTTAATGTCATGCAGGTTGGGTCAATTCAGGAAGAGATAGATTGTTCTTAAGAATAAGGCATGAGATTACTACTCGCACCAAGTCGGCCAATGCGTTGCATGTAGTAATTCCCGTAATTCACATGGCTTCAGAAATCGGCCAGGGTCTCCACGTTTCTTTGGTAACTTGTTGAGGATGACCGTCTTTTCGAACAGTTCTAAGTCAAAGGAGTCTTGCCAATTCGCTCAATTTTTCATTTGTTTCCAATCAAGAGTTTTTAAAGTTGAGCAAATTTAGGCCTGAGGCATCAAGGCATCGGGTAAAGATAATCTCGAAACTAATTCTCTAAGATTTCATAGAATTTATCGATTTGATCGTTGCTTTTTCCTTGCGCCTTTCATCTTTTCTTCTTGATGAAATGAATTGATGCTTTAGGAACTTGGGTGTAGTAACAAAGGAGAAACATTGGGTCGGGATTTGGATTATGAGTCTGAATTGATACAACAGGAGGTTTGGACGTCTTCGGTGCTTCCGTTATTGCAGGAGGGGGCATGTGTCCTTTGCTCACTCGAATGTCATGATTGACTGCTTGCGGTCCTTGGATGGTAACACCACTTCGTGGTAGTGATACCTTTTAAATCTTCTTCGGTGTTTAGGTAACAGTGTGACCAGACTGAGTCAGAAACGGAAGTAGAAGCTGTGATTAGCAGTAACAAATTTTTGAAAGCATATCAGTCAAAATTTTGCCATTTGCGATTGCAGGTTTTGACCTTGGTTTTGCCATGTTTGAACATTCATAAATGGCTGTGTATATCTTTCAATCTGTTTTTGACACACGGGTGTTAGGAGAGGTCTTGTTGAGCTACTGGTTTGATTAACTACTGGTTGAGGAACCGGTGAGAGAGGTCGAATATCTGACCTGGTTGATATTGTTTCCTCTGTTTGGATTGTAGTTATTTCCTCGATTGAAATTGTTTTGATTATTGGCTGATGAGGATTCCTGAACTGGTGGAATACCAGGAGGTCGAATGTTGATTTGAGTCCATCGGGGGTACGATAACAGAATGAGCTGGTTGAAATCTGGCGCAGCGGATGGGACAATACTCGTGGATATTGTCCAGGGTACATGTTGCTGTTAGTGGTGGACATTTTGCTAAGATATGAATCCCCCACAAGTCTACTACAAATTTGTTCAACGCTTTTTACGGGGGCGGAAAGCTGGGGTTTGGTTCTTTTTTGATCGTGAATTAAATGCTCCGAACGCGTCTTGAGTTCAGCTACATAAGATGAGGTCTGCTTGGGTGGAGACTTGTACTCATTTTAGCAACAAACAGCTTTGTTTCTTGATTGACGTACCTTTAGACTTGCGCTCGATAAATTTTTAAACATTCTCGTGGCATTTTGTCTAAGAGTTACCAAGGCAGCTGAGTATTCAATGAATCGTGATCATTTGATTGTTAGGGCATGTATAGAATGTATCGAGTTGATGCAATTCTGTGAAACCCATGATGAGGGATCCCCTTAAAAGATCATTGAAACGATCAAGGCCTCTATAAGGTCTCATCAAAATTTTTATGAAATCTCTGATTTTCATTTCTGAGATTTGTCAATTTTAGAGGGAGGGAAGAATTTGTTAATGAATTTTCGAAACAGGATCGTCCTGTTTCATCGAACGAGGGGGTTCTTTTTCTTAGCCATATCAGGGCTGCACCCTTCGAGAGGGAAAAAACGGTGAAAAGCATAGCTTAAACGACGTACTTTGGTTACGTTCGGAATCTTATCGTTAGAAGTGATCGTTGTTGATATACGGATAGGTGTGCATGTGGGTCTTCTTTATCATTTCCAAAATTTGCTTGTTTTGGACAAGATTAAGTAGGTCCATGCTTTGATCTCAAAGTTATTCGCGGTTGGATTCAGGAATAACTTTCGCATCCCTAGTAAACCCTCGGTGGGTGTCGAGCAATTGCGCCATAGTACGATTATCAGCATCAGTAATATGCGAGGATTATCAGGGTTTCGAAGATTAGATGATTCAACAGAAAGTTTGTCGAACTTGTGGTTGTCGACGTTCTACGGGCTTGAGACGAAGTGACGCTTTTGCACAAGATAGGAGTACAAAAAGAAAATTTACACTAATTTTATATTGGTTTTTTACGATTGATCACAATTGATTTTAAAGGACAATGAGATTGGAATATTAACCAAATTAAATTGCTTATTTACGGTAGGATCTCAAAAAGGGGGATTATACTCAAGGTGAGCGGGAGGTGTTAGAATAGCGCGAAGCTTAATTTTTTCCTTCTCGCGGTCGTAGTTTCTTAGGGTACACCCTCCTTATACCAACTTTTATAGTTTTTTCAACTTTTCCAAGGGGAGCCGTACGTGGTAAGAGACACAAAAGGCAGTTTTTAAAATTCGTTTGTTGAATTGGGGAACCACAAGTTCACCGGAATTATTATGATAATACCTCAGGTGAGAATATTATATTTTGGTATTTTACCAATTTGTGAATTTTTTTTTTTTTTTTTTTTATGGACAATGTTTTTATCTTTTTGATTGTCTCTTTTTTTTTTATGGATTTTTAAATGTAATTCTACTAAAAAGAAATGAAAAATATTTTTGTACCTTTTTAAATTTTTATATAAAAGAAAATATTCCCATTTCAAAAAAAAGATGGTCAAACGTTAACGTAACCGGTTGCACAGCCTCCCTGGCAACGGCGCCAAAAATTGATAGTTGCCGGATGAACAACGTAAATTATTATAATATATAACAAAATATTAAAATATCATAAAGAAGTGTAAAAACCAGAATCAATGATACCGAGAAGTAGTATAGAGCTTTCCCGGGTCGTAAATCCCCAACGAGGCTGGAATGGTAAATCGATACGATCGAAGATTTGAGTTTGAAGGAAGGAATTGGTTTGGGAAGTTGAAAAAGTCAAATTAGATAATAACGGACTAAAACGTTTAAGAAAAACCTAGAAATTACGAAATTAAACTAGAAAACGAGACCCCGAATCCCGAACAAAAGGGGGAAAACCTAAAATCTTTAAAAATAAGCCTACGAAGAAATTTTCGCTTCTAAACTACTCTATGGACCAAATAACGAAGAATGAAAAAGACTAGACCGAAAACGGAGTTCGTTTGACCCAAAAACGAGTCAAAACAAAATCCCGCACCCGGACCGTGCTTTAAAAAGTAAAAAGTTGTAAAAATGACCCTACGAAAAATAAGAAACAAAAATAAGCTATAGAAATAAGCCCGAAAATAAGCTTAACAGCTTTATAAGCTTATAAGTCACAAATGTACATAAATACCAAGTGCCTTGGGTCTTTAACGAAAAAGACCCAAGGGCGCAGTGGTAAGTATGTTTGTAAAAGGGGGTTTGTATCGAGAGGTCCCGGGTTCGAGTCTTGCTCACCCGGGCCTCTTGTCTTTCCCCCTTTTTTATTTTTTTGCAAACTCTAGGGTAGGAATTGTAATAAACTAAAGTAAAGGGTAGGCGGGCGAATTTTGGGAAATTTACACTCTAGTTGAAACGACTAACCTTGAACTATTAAGAAATGACAGAATAAACCCTACGATTTCAGCTTATTTTTTGGCTTATTAAAAAATGAGAATTAGCAAAAACTTAAAACTACAAACTTATTAAAGAGCTTAATCCTAACAACTTTAATGAAAACACTTTTCACTTTTAACCACAGAATAAGCTGGAAAATAAGCTGTATGATTTCTGTCACAGAAACTAGGGGTTTAGAGAGCTTTTTGGATTTTAGCTTCTAACTAGCTTATTTCTAGGTGAAACTTTGAAACAAAAGAAGCTAATTGTGACTTAAAATGTATACTAAAGGATTTTAAACTAAAAGTAGCCTAGTGTTAACAAACTTAGAAAGAAAATTAAGATGAAAAAGTGAAAAGTTTTTATGAATTGTTTTTGAGCTTTTTTCTAATAAGCTAAAGAGCTTATTACTGAACTTTAGATTCTGAAATTTTGAGAATAAACTACTCTAACTATCTAAAATCAACCTAGATAAAAGGATTTTCAATTTATCAACTAGAAATGAAAATTCAAATTGCAATAAGATGAGATTCAAATAAGCTGATAAGCTACTTTTGACAGAAAATTAAGCTAGAGTAAATGCTTAAAATTGAAAACTAAATGATGAAAAGTATTAAGCTAATGGAATTCTAAAATTATGCTAAATTCTAAAGTCTAGTATCTATTTTTGAATGCTCAAAGATAATGAGAAAATGGAGTAGCAACAACAGTTAATACTGTTGTTGCTGGTGCAAATGACCAAGAGTGCAAGTTCAAGCTTAACTCTTGCACTGAGAATTTTTTTAACCAACTAAATGTATGTATCTAAGTCTTGCTTTAAAAACTTTAAACTCTATAAAACCATGGCTCTCTTTTGATCAAACAGTACTACACAATCTATAATGCCCTGGTGCTAGTGAAGAGTTTTTTAAACTCTACACTTTGAAATTCTAAGAACTAACTTCTAAAATTTGTTTAAAACTTTGTTATACAACCTAACTCAGCTGAATGATATGATTTGACAAAGTAGAGTTGACTTTAAGAGTCAATTTAAGCTTATACCAAACACACCTTAAGCATGACTGTCAAAACTAGAAAGAGCTTAAAATCTATCTAAAGGCTAAAACAGTTTAAACTTTTTAGCTACTTCTATTTAAAATGACCTACTTAAGCTTTTTAAACACTAAAAGTACTAGCTTATTTGTAGGATTAAGCTAGTTACTCTATTAGCTTATACTATTACTAGTTATGACAGAATTAAACTAGTAAATTCTAACTTGATTTTAAACTAAGACAGAATATAACTAACACAACTTCAGGCTAATTAAGCTAAATGAATATGATTTAAGCATTAGAGTTTAGAAAAATAAGCAATATGATATAAGCTATAAATGCTAAAACATGAGATTTAGAAAGAGTAACCTGAAATTGAAGAGTCTTCACACTTAAGCTATCCAAGTGAAGAAGCTTAAGTGTTCCTAGATGGCACCTTGCCTCTAAACCAGCTTAATAAGCTAAATGAGCTTATAAGAGCTTATAACTCCTTGTAGCTTCCAAAGTAAGCTTAATTTGAATTCAAATGAGAACTTTTAAACTAAATGAGCTAAAAAACAGTATTTAAAAGCTTTTACAAAGATTTAAACTAAATTTGAGCTTAATAACAAGAATAAGCTCAAAAGAGCTTATTGAAAGCTTATTTGATGAAATTGACTTCAAATTGAAATAGAAGAACACAAGTAACTTGTAAACTGAATGATATTACTAAAATTGTGGAGTACAAGATGGACAAGAGAAGGTACAAGAGCTTAAAGCTTATTTAAAAAGCTTGAAAGAAAAATTGCTTAAAATTGAAGAAATACAAATTGAAAAATTAAAAACAGAAAACTAACTACTAAAATGAGAGCCCTAAGCTGCTATTTATAGAGGTTTGAGGAAGAGGAGTGAAGAAATTCTTGAAACTTCCATTTGATCCTAGCCATTGATCATTTTCGGGCTAATTATAGCCGTTGGATTGGCTTGGTGAGGTGTTTGATCCAATTGATGGATGCCACGTGGGCGTTTTT
This sequence comes from Tanacetum coccineum, assembly GCA_026074375.1. Classification (NCBI taxonomy): domain Eukaryota; kingdom Viridiplantae; phylum Streptophyta; class Magnoliopsida; order Asterales; family Asteraceae; genus Tanacetum; species Tanacetum coccineum. Next base: position 27,642 of record BQNB010019623.1, on the reverse strand, counting down.
ATGTGGAGAGGGATTTAGAAACGAGTTCAAGAGTTATATAGGAGCGGGGGTGGGATTTTTGGTGATTTGGGTTGTTTGTTGGATTTGGCGGGAAAAACGGTTAAGGCTGTTGGAGTTGTTATAAACCGCGTGATTTTGGCTAATTTTGTCCCTCATGGTTATTGCTGTGTTATTTGCACCCTCCGTTCCCTTGCCTTGTGTTATATAATTTTGGGGACCTTGGCAAACAATGGTACCCCAAGAGTTATATAACTCTTTGCAAGATTCGTCCTTGGTGTATACAAGTTTGGGGTGTTGGCAGAACTGCCCCCCCACTTGTTACTTTGAATGTGAATTGCAATCGGCCCTTGTCTTCTTTTTTCTCTTTTCTCCTTATAAATATAGAGTTTTTGGGGTTTGGCAATTTCAACCCTTAAACTTTTATATTTCTTGATTTGTGATTTTTTTTGGCTTCGGGGCTTGGACTTGGATTGACTTTGACCTTGACCGTACCAGTGGACTTTTCTGTTGACTTTTTGACTTGATTGACTTTCCGGCTTCGATTTGGCTTTGTCTTTCACAGTCTTTTCCATTCCGAGTCCGGTTTTGTCGTTTTGGCTTTGTTTCTTTGTCTTCTTTCTTTTTTTTTTTTTCTTAGTTATCCGTTCCTACACAATACAATTAGCAAAACAAGCATATATTTGGCATTTTAAGTCCGTTTTTGGTTATTTCAGCTCGTTTTTAAAGGTAAAAGGTATGTGTATTTAAGCACATAACATGGACCACTGAGAGGCAGAGGTCTGTTAATGTCTATCCTGACTTGATCACCTTCTGGATTAGTCCAATCAATCTGATCTGTAAGCATCTTGTGACACTCTTCCATCTGGAACTGAAGATGAACAACGTCTGGGTAGAAATCTTTAACGACTTCATAAGCTTAACCTTCAAGATCTGCTTGAGTAAGCTCGGTCTTTCCCATCTTCTGACAATACCAGTTCATAAACGTCTGCATATCCCTAGTCTTTTCAAGTAAAGAGTTCTCTGCCGGAGCTTGATACGTGGTAGCTAAAGCATTGGCCCAGTTGTTCTCAGCATAAGGAATGTGGGATGTAGGAATGACCCATGCAGGTTCTAGAGTAGCTGGTCTGTCGTCCTCTAGAATCGGCTTCAACCATGCTGGCCTAGGCTTGACATGTGGAAGATGTGCAGAACCAGTGTCTTTTGAATCAGATATATTGGCAGAATCTGGGATTGGTATGTCTTTGACTGGTTGCTCATTATGAGGACCGAATTGTTGCTTAGAGGAGCTTGAAGGAGCATCTCGAGTGTCAGACTTTTTCCATGCTGATGACTGAGGAGCTGGAGGCAGTGATGAACCAGAAGCACCAGTGTCATGTCGCCGCCTCTTACTGAGATCTAAATCAGGCGAAGGAGGAGGAGGATCTTGATCGTCACTTTTAGCAAGGAATTCGTCCCTCTGAGCTTGTGCCATAGATGCCTCTAATGCTTAATAGAGAGCGATATGTTCAGAAAGTGATTTGTATGTACCACTCTCGAACATCCTTTGGTGAAGAATTTCTTTCATATCTTCTTCGGGCAAGTCTTTGAAGCGATCTCGAATGGGAGCTTGTAGAGCTATTTGAACAACCTCTTTGACATTTTCATGGACAACTTCATTAATCTTATAAGGCAGATCCCTAACCTCCAAAGTGTAGACCTTAGATCTAAGATTCCGAGTGGTGTTATCGATATTCTTGTTAGTCTGCTTTAAGTCTGAGAGTTTCTTCTCAAGAGCTGTAACACGTTCAGCTAACTCAGATTCGGTTGTGCTTTGTTGTTGTGGATGAGGTGGGAGGGGTGTTGTTGTTATTGTAGTTGTTGTTGCTGTAATGATTGGTGTTTGAGTGGTAGATGATGCAGGTTTAGGAGGTGAGAGATTAATTACTAGTGTGGAGAGTGGAGGAACCGAGGAAGATGCTTGATAGATTGGAACAGTGACCATGAAAACCACTTCTGCTTCCACATTGAGTTTACCCGGTTCATCATCAGTGGATTTATCATTAATGAACTGATCCCCAATAGCATATGCATCCTCTAGGTTCTTCATTGATGACAGAGTTCCGGTCGAACTTAGTGGATCCTCAAGGAGGACATGTCCATGAGCTGGAAACTTCAAACTTTCCTGAACCTTAAGGTACAAATCAGTCATGAACTCATCATGCGTGGGCTCAGGGTCTCGTCCAGCAAGAGCCACATGGCTTATTCCAGGGTCTGGTCCAGCTTGGTCTTCATTCATGAGTACCTGCACTGGTGGAGGTCGAGACTCGTGAGTTTCACCAGGGTCTGATCCAACCTGGTCTTGATCAAGTTCAGTGGTCTTTTCCTCTAGGTCCACCTGCTTCTCCACATCTTTACCTAGTTCTTCAGTAATCTGCAATATCTCAGTATCACCTCCACTTCTTATCTTATCAGATCCAGCACCTGTTTCAGCATCTGCTGGAGAAGGAGAGTCACGGATAATATTGGCGGATGTGTCATCTTGTGGTTGTGCAGAGGGTCTAGTTGTTGCCTCTTCAGTAGCTGGAGTCCGCCTTTGGAATTTGAATTGGTCTGTGGTGCTTCTCCTCGTTGGTGTGTGTAAGGCTAGTAAAGATTGGGCATCTAGTTCTTCAGTGACAATGGCTTTGCCCTTGCCTTCAACTACAGGGAGTGGTCAGATGGCCTTTGCAACAGGTTCTTGAATTGCCACACCTCTAACATGTGCATGACCCTATGCCTGAAACGACTTCAGACTCATCTGAATAGCATGTTCCATATCATATTCTTCACCTGCACCGTCTTGTTCAGGCTCAGGTTCAAAATGAGCTGGTTCTTCATCAGGTTCATCAACCAGCTGGAAAGTACTCTTTACGTTGCGAACTTTTGCAACTTTACCCTTGCCGGCTTTTTGTAGTGGTGTAGCCTTGGTTGACTTTTCTTTGGCAGGCTTCGGCTTGGGTGGCTTAGCAGCAGAAGCCTTAGAAGATTTTTCCTTGGTTACCTTTGGTTTTGGTGCGGGTGCTGGTTTGCTTGACTTCTCGATAGCTGGCTTTGGCTTGGATTGCTTGGTGCTTGCAGATTTCTTCTTTCCTTCCTTTTGGGCTGCAACTTTCTGATCATGCTTTGCGACTATTTCCAGATAAGCATTATAGTATGATGCATTCATGATATTGTTTAAGATTAGCTCGTTGGGAATTGGCATTCCAAAGACTTTATCGATTTCGCCTTTAGAGACGAATTTGAGATTACCGAGTCTGAGGTCTTCTTCAGCAAGATGAAACGGAGATGCTGATCTTTGGTGAATATTATGGATTCTTCCCAAGTGACAGATAATAAGTTTCGTGAATCGACAATAAGAAATAACGTGAGGTTTGTCTTTCCTGCCCTTCTTAGTGGGACTGTCCAAATTGGCCTTATCAGTAAGAAAGGTCTGCATAGTTTGCACAAACTCTTCCCACATAAGCTCAACATAGTCAACATTAGTATTTGTTATAATTTCCCAAAGCATCTGAAGAACTGGATATTTGGGCCTATCATGCCCAGAAGTCTTGTTTGTGAGACACTGGTTGATCATAGACAATATTGCTCTCCATGGCTGATATAGGTGATTCACCGCCATACTTAACACAAAGTGAATCACCTCTGGATAACCCAGCTCATTCACGAAGTCCATAATTGCATCACCTAAAGGAGGTGACACAAATGGGTGAGCTTGATCAATGGGAGTTATCTCCAAAGCTTCCCTCGGAAGATTTGCATCCAGTGTGAACCAGTCTTCATCCAGTTAAAATCGGTAAGTCCCAGCTTTTTCCACATATGTAAGCATGTTCCAGAATTGTTGAATGTAGATAGTTGGAACCGAGGAAGAAGCAGTGAATGCCTTGAAGAAGTTTGTGTTTTGTAGAATATCCACAGCAATCTGAAGATGGGTTCCCTTTTGCCCTTTGAAGATCCAAGACACGGTTGCTCTTTCCGATAGGCACCCACACAGCAAAACGAAGAATCTGATCATCAGATCTTGTGTGAGCAGGAGGGGGAACATTCTCATCAGCCATTTTGTCTGCACAAGGATATCAACAGAGACAGGCAGACATGATATATATCTTGATGTTAGATGAGAACATTGACAAGCTACGATTGATTATGGAGAGATCAAATTGACGTTGACAAGTCCCGGATGGGTGCTAACAGGTAATTGTGCCTTTAGATTAGGCCTTGAGAGGGTATTGGGACTAATGGGCCAAAACTTTGAGATTTAGGCCCAAACCGCTACCCACTTGGCACCAAACCGCTATGAGTTGAGTTAATCAAACCACTGTGTAGCGAAATGATCAAACCACTATGTAGCGGAATGATCAAACCTCCACGACCAAACAGCTACGGATATAATATTCATTTTTTAATCAAACCTCTACGATCAAACAACTATGAATATTTTATTCATTTTAATCAAACCGCCATGACCAAACTGCTATGAATATTTTATTAATTTTAATCAAACCGCTATGACCAAACAGCTACGACTATTATATTCACATTTAATCAAACTGCTACCATTTACGAAAAATTCGAAATAGCGGTTTGGATTATTTTAATAATAAAGATAATCTTCATCAAACCGCTACCTCGTAGCGGTTTGCCTGTTCACAATATCATAATCATTTATCATCAAACCGCTATCAGGCATATCAATGCAAACCGCTATCATTCATCTAAGAGTAAACCGCTATCAAGAATATTAGAGCAAACCGCTATCATGCATTTCAAAGCAAACCGCTATCAAGAATGTTTGGCAACCCACTACCAGAAACGTAAAACGCAAACACATTCGAATAACATTTCAAGCATTACAGGACGAGCATTAGTGGTATACCCTACTTTGCTTAAACATAAGAAACATATCCCAAACACAATACAACAATAAACTACATCAGTTGACTTCCGCAAGTCAAACTTTACACGAAAATTAACGGATCAGGCAAAACATAGAAGAGAGATCTCAAGTATACAATCAAATAGCATCAACAAACCTTAAACTACATATCCCAGCACTAAACACACCCTTCCATACACTCTATGGCATTTCGATTGAAAACGAATTTAAACTAAGTCACGGCATCCAAACGTGATAGATTTATGCTAAACTAGTAATGATCGAGTGAACTCTACACCTATGCGCGCCCATCCCTATCACCAATCAACATATATCCATAAAATTTAAAGTTTTATGATATACGATCTAGAATGAAACATTTTAAGTGTGTTTCGGATCGTGTAATTTCACCTAAGGCACCATCTAATAGCAGAGAACAAAGTTTTCGAGTTACCTTTGCAAGAAATCCAACAGAAATCGAGAATCAATGAATTCGTTCTAGGTAGCGGTTTGCGTGTGATTGTGTATGTGTGTTTGTGTTTGACCAGATTTGAAAGATTTGACCAAACGACCAAATCGCTACCTTTTATACCCATAGTATGGGATTTACCAGTTTCAGCCCCTATGGTTTCTAACTACATTTATTTTGGGTTTTAAGTAATTTAAGGGTTAAGATAAGATACGAAGTTTACACAAATGGTCCCTATAGTTTAATAAAGCAAAGAAACATTTAGCACATTGCACTTAAGTCCCCACACTTTATAACAAGAGACAATTTTAGCCCTTAGAGTTAAAAAATAATTAACTCCCCCTCAAATTATAACCTCGTATTTCTACAAAATATTTTCCATTAATTATATGATGTGATCTGGAAACCCGTTTGATGCCATAAACTTGAAATCACTCTCCCCCTCAAACAATGACCCGTTTTTTATTGAAAGAGTTGTAATCGTTGTTTGAGTGGAAAAGTTTATTATGAGAAACCTGAATTGATGAATTTCTAACAACACTTTATCATCGTGATTAACATAAATAAATTTTGAAGAATCAATTAAGAAGAAATTATTTGGTTATAAAAGGAAGACTTCTCTTCCGAAAGAGGAGAAACACACTGAAATGTACATCAATCCTTGGATGCATGGATATTAAGTAATCAGTTCCCGGAAAAAATTAATTGCCCGTTGTGAGGAACAACTGTCTTTTTGGGGACATGCATTACTCATATTAAAAAGCGGGTTGCAGTCAGAAATAACAGCAAGCCATGAAGACATGTTTTAAAATTGTTTAAACTTCTGCTCGAACTTCATTTAAATACCCGTGTCATTATTGAATGACATTTTTAGGTCCGTAAATGTTATCAGTTTTCAGAAGACATGTCTTGAAAAATATTTTTGGTATTTTCAAATTTTCTAATTTTTATGGTTTTTATAAGTTTTATATTTTTGTATTTTGTTTTTGTGTTTAGTTATATACAAATATACATAGGATATATGAAGACCATCCTTTACTCCTCTTATCCTTCCTGAAGATGTTTAAGGGTTTCCGGAGTCATACTCTTCATACCAAGCCGCGGGAGTAGAAATTTGAACCGCTCTCTTGGTAATGCCTTGGTGAATATGTCCGCAAGCTGATAATCTGTCGTTATGAAGTATGATTCAACCACGCCCTTTTCAACCTCCTCTCTAATGAAATGGTGTCAGATGTCAATGTGCTTGGACCTGGAGTGTTGGACATTGTTGCAGCATAGAGCAATAGCACTGCGGTTGTCACAATATAGGGGAATCTTATTGAAGGCAAACTCGTAGTTTGTCAGTTGTGACCTCATCTAAAGTATCTAAGCACAACATCCAGACATGGCAATGTATTCAGCCTCTATGGTTGAGATCGCACTACTCTTCTGTTTCTTTGATGACCAGCTGACTAATTTATCTCCAAGGAATTAAGCACTTCCTGACGTACTTCTTCGTATATCATGACAACCTGCATGGTTCGCATCTGCATAGGTCGTTAGTGCCATAGCGGTGTCTTTCGGATACCAAAGTCCTTAATTAATGGTTCCTCTGAGATACCGAAAGACCCGTTTAAGTGCTTTAATGTGCTTTTTGGAAGGCTATGCCTGATACCTAGCACACATGCATACTGCGAATACAAGGTCGGGTCTGTTGATAGTGAGGTACATTAAGGAGCCGACCATACTACGAAATCGAGTATGGTCAACTGGAATCCCTAAGGGGTCCTCATCCAGTTTAAGTCGATCCACCATGGGTGTATCAATAGGGTCACACGAATCCATCCCAAATTTCTTTAATATTTCGAGAGCAAATTTTGATTGATTAATAAAGATGCCTCCGGGATTTTGAGAAACTTGTAATCCTAAGAAAAAAGACATTTGTCCCATCATTGACATTTGGAATTTAGAACTCATCTCATTGGAAAATAAGTCACATGCTTTAGGGTCGGTCGAGGCAAATATGATATCATCTACATATATTTGAACAAAAAGAATATGTTTGCCTGTTTTCTGAGTGAATAATGTCGGGTCAACTACACCCTTGGAAAACTTGTTGTCCAGAAAAAACCGTGACAAGGTGTCATACCACGCCTGAGGAGCCTGCTTTAAACCATACAGATCCTTCTTTAGACGATAAACATGTGTCAGATGGTCTGGATCAACGAAACCCTCTGGTTGACTAACATAGACTTCTTCCTTTAACTCGCCATTAAGGAATGCGGTCTTGACATCCATTTGATAGATGATTATGTTTTTACTAGCGGCATTGATGATGAAGATTCTTATAGCCTCGATGCGTGCAACTGGTGCAAAGGATTCCTCAAAATCAATTCCATCCTCTTGTCGATATCCTTGGCCACCAACCTTGCCTTGTTTTTCAGAACGTCACCGTACTCATCAAGCTTAACTTTGTAAATCCACTTGAGAGCAATAAACATGACACAGTCTGGTTGAGGTACTAATTCCCATACTTGAAGTCAATCAAATTCGTGAATCTCATATTGTATGGCTTGAAACCAACAATCATCAGTTATGGCAGATTTGAAGTTCTTTAGATTGACTTTTCATAGTACAGAGTTATACAAGCACCACAAGGCATCAGTTGCAAGTTGTTTTCTGGAGGATACCGGTCTAGAGGGATTGCCAATGACATTATCAAGCGGGTAATCCTTGCTCCATTTCCCAAGATGATGATGTGGTTGACATATATGAGTTGAGTCTGCTGAACTGACATCCCCAGATGATGATGCTTCAGAACTAGGATTCGGAGCAAACACGTTTACGAAGGGATTGTTGTCAACAGGAGCAAATGGATTGTCTTCAATGATAGTAGATCCAATAGTAATACCTTGATGTGAACATGGAGATTGTAATGCCGAAGATGACGGTGAATGACTTGGAGAAGGTGCATCTTGATCAATGGTAGTAGATGAAGGTGTACCGGCTGAGTTGACTAGGACTAGAACTGCTGAAGCAGGGGAAATCGGTCTTTCAACTCGAGGAGGTTCCATGTATTCATCGAACATTGGTTGGAATAAAATCTCCAGTTCTTTATTTATAGGGGGTACATAAGGTGCTGCAGGAACCAGATTGGATATGAGCCCTGAACTTATTTGTCCATGCGTCAGAAAAGTAGGTGAGGGTCCTGTACTGAGTTGCACAGGAGCCATCAGCTCAGACAGCTCATTAATTTGAATGTGAATAGTTTCCATAATTCGTCAGGTTCTTTTGTTGTAGATTTTGTAACCCTTCCTGCTTGGTGCATAACCAACGAAAATTCCAATATCAACTATTGGTTGTAATTTTCCAAGATCCTCGCTGTCATTAGTAGGGTAACAAAGAGGTTAGATCATGCTTCTTGTACACAATAAGAAATACTAGCTAACTTTGATCTGAAAGGTCAGGGAGGATTGAACAAGAAGTGAGCCATATTATTTAGAGAGAGAAATAGAAAAGATGTGTATGTGTTTTAGAGAGAGAAAGAACACATACACACCTTATGAGAAAAATAATAATGAATCCTCACCCCTTCATGGAAGTATGGAGGGGGTATTTATAGGTCAAGACAAGGGAAACTATTCTAACTTAACAATTCTAGTCCCTGCATGTCTTGCCTAATGATAACTAGTGTAATTTCATATTAGTCAACATATTTTAAGGCTAACAATCTTCCCCCAATATGTGGATATACGAAATTACTTACAATGTTCCTATCAAGTATAATTACAACACAATAAGGACTTCCAAAGTGCTTCCAATGCTGAAGATGACATTTGCGACTTCCTGTCTTGATACTTGTACTCTAGCTTGGATCTTCTGTGTCTTTACTTGTGCTGGAACCATTGTAGTATGCATGAATTGGATTAAATTCCCCCCAATTCATGTAGCATGTCTTTAAAAGCTTTATTCATATACTCCTTTTTGGCGAAGTTTCTGAAACGGCTTCCCCCCAAACCAGCATCCCTATCTTGAGTTGATTCTGACACTTTGATGTAGCTAGAAAAAACTTCTATTTGACATTTACGTGCACAACGGAATTTTGTAAAAGTAGAAAACCACATCAAATAATACTGCTACTTGTCATTAGGTCTTGGTGAATATTCATTCGGGGGTACATGCAATGAATCAGCAACAATTCTTCTCATGTATGCAGAATACTTCACAAACCATACTAAGTAAAGTAGTCTACACTACTTCCCCCTGAAAGTTTATATGGTAACATCAAAGTCAACTAAGTCTCGGATGTACACATCTTCCCTCATGATGGTTGCGAACTCTCGGAAGCATCATTGTCGTGTACGTCCATATACTCGAGAAGTTCTTGTCATAAGCATCAATCTTGAAAAGTTATGAAAGACATTGAAGAACTTTAAAGGATTTTGCTTAGATTGTGAAGTACCATTGACGTTCTGTAGCTTCAATTGTCCCGTGAGAATTGCTGATCATATTTCAACCTTTAAACTCTCTGGCTAACTTAACAACCTCGTATTATGTCGGCTATTGTTGTGACCACATAGTGAAGTAAACCCGATATACCAAACTTGAAAATGAAGTAGAATCCCCTAAATTTATTACTTAATCTTGCACTGTTGTTGATTGAAGAACGGTGCAAGATTAAGTCTATAAGTACTCTATACCCGGTCCTAAAAGTATAAGAAGTACACCACCTCTTGAAATTATCCACATCGACATATGCGTATGACATTGAGTACTACAATGTAACTCCTTTAAGTGATAGCTATAACCCGTGAGCACTACAATGTAACTCCTTACATCAGGAAATAACTAGATAATCCAAGTCTCAATCATAGCTGTATACGTTCAAGCAAGTCATCAATCGATAGATTAGGTTTGAAGAAAAGGGATAGAAAGTAGAAGGAAGTCTCGATGATGAAATAAGTAGACGCCTTCGTGAAACCCACTTCAATCTCAAATAAGGGATACCAAATCAACTTCGTGATCACTTGTCATCGTAATCTGAATCTTTAGCTATTTTGACGTTTTAGTGAATCTTATTCGGATCGTTTTTAGTGTTATGTATCGTGTTTGTTGTGTTCTTGTTCGTGTTGAATGTTGTTGATCTAGGAAAAATGTTGTTTTGAATTGTCGTTAAAGAATCGATATTGTCTAGTCAAACTTGTCATGATAGCGTTTTATTCCCGACTCAATCCATGACATTATACCTATTAACAGTGTCGGCCCAATCAATATTACACCATCCCATCACCAATTTAATCTTGGTCTGCTAAATATTTTCAATATCTATCCTGTAATAAACCCATCAGCCCAACGTTCATTATAACAACCCAATCAATTTCATTAAACACCGGCCTAACTTCTGTTAACAACCTGGTCTGCTAGGGTCCATTTACTCGATCCATAAGAGAAGTAGTAGGATATAAAACAGATCTCACCCTAATATTTCTCATACCTAACATTAGTTACTAGCCCTAATCTTAAACAACTCCTCCTTTTTTTGTCTCTCAAAACCAGTACTCAAATCTTTAGACAAACTCATCACAGATCAAACGTTTCTATCATCCATTGATCATTCCAGCGCAGCCACCACATACCAATATATATCAACTCAATGAACTAAACCAAATAATCAAACCTACTCGAATGAAGAACCAAGATTATATTCTGCTTCAAGATCCTTCAACAAAAGGGTCTCAGGTAGGTTTAATTTCGTTTGATTGAGTCACTCGAAACAAAGAAATGATTATAACCTACTTGTTATCAATCATTCTTTAATTTTGAAAATTGAATGAGGGTTTTAACCTTTACAAAGATCTATGATGATTGGTGTTCAATAAAAAAAAATCTTAAAGATTTGAGAAAAAAATTAAACAATTTGAGATCAATTAGATTTTACGTTAAGTTTTGAGTCTTGATGGTGGAATAGGAAGGAATTGACTGATGGTTTTTGTGACGATGAGTTAGGGTAGTAGACATGGATTTGTTAGTCGTTGTGAGGTTGTTATTGTGGGATTGATGTTGGTTTATGAGTCGGGTCGTGTCAATTCTTCTTCTTCATTTATGTCTTTGTCAGGCCTTGACTCAATGAGTTGACCTGGTCAACTCAGTAAATACCGAGTTGACTCAGTTTGAGTTTGTGGTAGATCGGTTCCCCCTTGAACAACAAGTTGTTCGGTTTGGAAGTTGTCCGGTTTTAAAGAGAAACAAGTTGTTCGGTTTACAAAGAAAATTAGTTGTTCGGTTGCCAAAGAACTTAGTTGTTCGGTTGCCAAAGGACTTAATTGTTCAGTTGCCAAAGGACTTGGTAGTTCGGTTGCCAAAATACTCCCAAAAAGTACTATTGTCCTTTCTTGTTTTCTTCTTTTTTAGACCATGGACCACCAACAAGAAGATAAGCAAACCACAAACAAGCATTAATAAGCTCTTATACACGAAAATAAGCCACGAGGAAGAAGAACAAAAAAACTGCTCAAATGAGCTTATAGAAAGCTCGAAAATAATCTGTGGGATAAAATGAAGGACCATATCAGTTTGTTAAGATTTTTGAGACAAAAAGACAAAAAAAAACTTAACAAAAATGACAACTGTAAAAACAAAAGTAGTTAAACAACAACAAAAAAATGACAAATGTTTTCAGAATCAAGCCCACAAAATAAGCTTATGATAAGCTAAAATAAGCTGATACAACACTAACAACACAACACACGAATACAAAACACCCCTGCAGCTCTGATACCAATTGTATACAATAAGAAACACTAGCTAACTTTGATCCGGATGTCGGGGAGGATTGAACAAAAAGTAAGCCATATTATTTAGAGAGAGAAATGGAAAAGATGTGTATGTATTTAGAGAGAGAAAGAACACACACACCTTATGAGAAAAATACTAATGAATCCTCACCCCTCAATGGAAGTATGGACAGGGTATTTATAGGTCAAGACAAGGGAAACTATTCTAACTTAACAATTCTAGTCCCTGCATGTCTTGCCTAATGATAACTAGTCTAATTCTGTATTAGTCAACATATTTTAAGGCTAACACTTCTTATCATGTACCAGCTCATATGGAGTTTTGTTATGACGAGTGTGAATGAGGGATCGATTTTGGGTGTAACAAGGGGTATCAACAACTTCTGCCCATAGAAACATCGGAGCTTTGGAAAATATCAGCATTGTCTTAGCAGCCTCCATAAGAGTACAGTTCCGTTTTTCGACAATGTCATTCTGCTGTGGAGACCTGGGAACTGATTTTTGGTAAAAAATGCCGACACGTTCATAATATTCAGTCAAAACTTGATTAACAAATTATGTGCCATTATCGGTACGGATGAATCTGACAGTTTTGTTGAGACCGATTTGTATTTGCTTCAGAAATTTGATGACGACCTCTGGGGTTTCATCTTTCGATCTCAAAAACTTATCCTAAGTAAACCTATAATAGTCATCTACGATGACTGAGATGTATTTCTTCCCATTAATTATTGGCACTCGCATAGGTCCACATAAATCCATATGAAGGGTATTAAGAACTTCCAAGTTGGTGTTTTCAGCTTTGGGTGTGTGGGTATGCTTTTTGCTCTTCCCTAGTTGACATGCGAAGCAAAGATGATCTTTCTCAAACTTTAATCTAGGTAAACCTCTTACTAAATCCTTTCTGGCAAGGTCATTGATGCTACCAAAGTTCAAGTGGTTCAAACGTCGATGCCATAACCATGATTTGTTCTCAGAGGCTTTGGACAACAAGCAGATTGGGGAGGACTTCATCATGTCTTCAACCGAGATAGTGTAAAAATTAGAACCACGAGAACCTTTGATTAATTCAATACCATCAGTATCACGAACATAACATGAGTGCTTCCTGAATGAAACTTCAAGATCAGAGTCACAAAATTGTCTGACAGAAAACAAATTATATCCTAGTCCTTCCACATAATATACCTTGGAGATCACACTGTCACCAATCACGTAATCTCCATAACCCATGATAGCACCAAAGTGGTCATTCCCGAATCTATGTCCCGAATAACTTTTTCATGAAATTCCTAAGCCGTGAGCGATCCCCCGTCATATGTTTTGAGCAGCCTGAGTCCAAATACCAAAGGACGATATGTATGACCTGCATTTGAAAACAGACGAAGATGGAGAGTTTGGAAAGTTGGATCCCCAATTTTGGTTGGGTTCTTGTTGGTTAGCATGAGCAATGACCTGATTCTCAAGTGAAGTGGGAAGGCGAACGAGAACTGCCTGGTATTGTTGGTTTCTACGTTGGTGTCTAGTTAATAGTTTCTGAGCTGTATGACTTAGTTTCTTAGTTATCACAGATTTACTAGTACTAACGTTTTTAGTTTGCGTAGCAGGCACGACTTTGGGTTTAGTGAGCCTAGTTAAAGGTCACTGTTCTCCTAAAGTGAATATTCTTCCCGTGGGCCTCCATTGGTAACCAACATTAGTAAGTATTTTGCCTGTTGGTTTCCAGACTTGCTTGACTTGCTTAGGTTTCCAGACTTGCTAAACTTTACGCACAACATTTTTAACAAAGGGGGATGCATTCACAGAGTGCAAATAATTAACAACACACATATCATGATTTGCATAAATTAAGCATTTGTTACATGTCTTGCAAACAGAATGAGAATTCGAATTAATTACAGTACGTTGAGAGCTAATACTAGAATCAATACAATTCGTGGTTTCAAACTAGACTTATGGGTCCTAGGGTGGTCTTCTACTTTTTTCTTGTTGACACTCTTAGCCGGCAAGTATCTATTTTTCTTGGTATTGCTCCTAGGCTGTGATCCGCTAGCATCAGTGCAACTGTTTACTCCTGTAGAAGGAGGCACAGGGATATTAGTCTTTTGAATGTTCAGTTGCTCTACATGTTTGTGTGTGTTACTATTTGATGTGTCACATTGGTCATCAAAAGTAACTTGCTTTTTCCTAGTTAAAGAGGTAGCATCATGCTTTTTATCTCGTGGATTAAAATCTTTCGGACAAGTGCCAATCACATATTCTAACAATTCCTGAGAGTGTTTAGTGTAAAGGCAAGCAAATGCAAGTGAGCTATCTAATGGTCTTTCAACCTTAGCTTCCTCTACGATCTCGTGAAGGGTTTCCACACTTTCCTTAAGGTGTTTGAGACAATCTAGATGCACTTCCCTATTGTTCCTATTGCAATTGGGAATTGGTTCAACATCTATCGCATACCTACCAATGGCAAGAACTCTTGGTTCTACAGAATCCATAGTGATGCATTTTATATTTTCATGTAATTGGGCTTTCAGATTCTTATTTTCAGTTAACAAGGCAGTTGTTTGTTCGATATGTTTGGCACGCGTGATCTTAATAGAATCATATAATTCCTTGTAATGCTGCTTAGTTTTTGCATTCTCAGTCCTAAAAAGCTTATTTTGTTCTTGGAGAATTGTGACTTTGTCAGTTAATTGAGTGATCTAAAAATCTAAGGCCCTGAAATCAAGAGTACGGTCAGTTTCACTACAGGTTTCATTTAATTGAGAGATTTGCATCCTTAATTTTTTGATGGCGTTGTCTTTTTCTTGAATGAAAGCTTTCATTTTTTCGATTACAAAGACTGAGTCAAAATCAGGTGCATCTCGAGCGGGTAGAGATGTGTTGTTTCCAAACCTTTCTTTAAGGTTTTGATATTTTAACTGCAGATTTAAGTGATTTACCTCAAGATTGGAAAAACGTTTTACTAATTCAGTATGATCATCCTTTTGAACCTTATCAAGTAATTTAGAAAGCTCGGCTTTAAGTTCCAGACAACGTGTTTGAACAACAGTGTGAGTAGCATGCATTTCAGTAAATCTAGATACAGTAAGCTCAGAATTCGTTGCAATATAAAATATTTCTTTGGACAAGCAATCGACAATTAAATTATCATTAGCAATGAGGAGATTTTTCTGCTCAATCTCATCATTCTTCCTATTCACAACATTTTGGTCAACCTCAGCTTCCAACTCTTTAAAAATTTCTTTCATTTCTTTATTTTCTTTAGTTAGAGCCTTTTGAATACCCTCAAAATGTTCTTTAAGTGTTTTGAAAAATGGAATGACCTTGGTAAGATAACATTCCTTGGTTTGTTCAAAACCCCTTTCCCCTTCAGTGAGCCCCGTTGGTGTAATTCTCTTTTTACAGGTTTTTTCAAATTCTGAAAAAAGTTGTATAAGTGCAAAAATATTAATATTCACTTGACTTTTTGTTAGAAGCACCTTGGGGACAAGTGTTGCAGGTATATTTGGAGGATACATCGTCAACCTTTTGAATACCCTCAAAATGTTCTTTAAGTGTTTTGAAAAATGGAATGACCTTGGTAAGATAACATTCCTTGGTTTGTTCAAAACCCCTTTCCCCTTCAGTGAGCCCCGTTGGTGTAATTCTCTTTTTACAGGTTTTTTCAAATTCTGAAAAAAGTTGTATAAGTGCAAAAATATTAATATTCACTTGACTTTTTGTTAGAAGCACCTTGGGGACAAGTGTTGCAGGTATATTTGGAGGATACATCGTCAACGCTTTGATTGGTCGTGAAGCTGTGGTTTGCTCTTTGAGAGCTTATGCTTTCATCTTGATGAGATCCTTAGACCAAAATATCTGCTCGGGGGTCAATTGTTTTTGTGGTGTGAAAGTCGCTAAGTAATTCTCTTTCGAGTAATCATGTGGTGCAATCTTAACTTTCTTTTTCACACACTCTGGGTCTTTTAATTTTGTCATTCATTTTCTTCTTAGTGATTTCAGCTATCTCTAGGGTATCCTCTGAGTTGTGCACTATGACCGGGACATGATTGGTTTTAAGAATTTCATGACCATTATATAGAGCAGGCTGAACTTGCTTTGCACGGGTGAGGCATAAGGGGTTCTTGTAGCCAATAACTACCTTATTTTGTTCATCGTAATAGGGATTTGGTTTACACAACATGTGAACCATTTGAAGAGACTGGTCTTGTTTGTATAATTTATCCTCGACCTTATCTTTTAAAGCTTTCATGTCCAAAAATTCTTCAAGGTATTTATTTTCTTTCTGTTTAAAATCCTTTTTCAAAGACGTAACTTCTTCTACCATTGACTTGTTATGGTTAATGGTAGAGGTAAATTGCAGTTTTACAGAATGAAGTTCCTTTTTCAAATTTTCTTCCTTACGATTACGATCAGCGATAACTATCCTTAATTGTTCATTAATCTTTTGTTCTCTTTCTGTTAATTCAAACTTAGCCTGTCTTTCATACATTTCAACTTGTTCCCTTATATGTCGCAAGTTCAACAATCAATGAATTGTCAACTACATTGTTCTGTGTGGTCATAAAGACACATTAGGCAGACGATTCATATATATCATTAAGTATCATCATGTATGCATCATTTGGTATAGAAGATACATTACTTTGTACAACTCGCACTGCGTTGTCCTTTACATATTGATCATATGGAATCATATTACTGTCACTCATATAATCAGTATGTGAGTCGACAACGTAGTTTGGTTGTAAATCGTCATGCATCTCGTGTACTTCATGATGTTCATAAACAACATCCTGATAGTGATCATTATCGTGTACCTCATATAGAATGTCCGAATCATAAGACGGACTGGCTTCATCATAAACAAGATCTGCGAATGATAGATTTGCCATGAACATGGTCTGTGCAGTAGGAGCCTCATCAACATCAGAATCAAAAGCATCATAGTCATCAGCTTGAAACACATTATCCACATTGAGTGCTAAGTCCTGAATTGGTTGCACATCTACATCTTCATCAACAGCAGTGTCTTGTCCACCTGCAATAAATAGCAACTGCTCTTCATCTAATGCCACCTCATTCTTCTGAGTTTGCATCAACAACATCTTGTCTTTGAAGTATTCTGATTTATGTGGTCGCTTGGGCTGAGTGTAGTTCCTTGCTATGTGGCCTATACCATTGTAGTTGTAACACTTAATCTGCCTTGCTTGACATGGTTTTGCATTCCCAACTCTATTCTGAGCTCCCCCATAACCAGCTGCACCTGCACCCCGTGCATTGTTACTCTAACCTCTATTTTGTTGACCCTGAACATTCTGAACAACAACCCTACCATCTTGAACTGTAGCTTGGTTTCTTGTATTTAATGAAGTTATGAGTTGATTGTTTGTTTAAGGTAGGTATGTTTTATATGATTGGGTGAGTAGGGCAAGTGTGTTGGTTAAGTTCTCAATTAAGTTGTCCGTTGGAGAGAGTCCTGAGTCAAGTTGAGTGTTGTCAGCAAAGTGTGGTTGAAGATGTGTGGATGGTGGAGTGGTAGATGATTGTGAGTAGTACTGCTGTTGTGAAACATTAGACATCAAGGCGAGAGGATCAACAGTGTGTTGAGTGAATCGATCCAACATCATTTTGTTCTCATTGGCGTGTGCCTCGTGTTGCTTCAGATAAGCATACAACTGATCATAGTTGGAGTCCCTCAAACCTCTGTTCAGTTTCACTGCTGTTACAAATCTACCCCATTCAGGTAACATGTTATTAACAAACTTTGAGTTCAGCTGCATTCTGGACATGGTCATCTTGATGTTCCGCATGTCGTTGATGAGCTTGGCAAACCAGACATAATAGTCGTGAATGGTTTCTCCTTTGTTCTGACGGAAGTGTTCAAAGTCATCATACAGTTGTGATTCTCTATCTTCTTTCGTCAGTTCTGAACCTTCCAGGAGCATCTTCACATTATCCCAAATGTCTTTAGCTTCAGTGTAGTGATTGATGAGAGTATAGATGTCTTTTGGTAACCCTTGAAGTAGGATGTTTGTTGCCCGAATGTCAGCATTATACCTATCCTTATCCTCAGGTGAAAGGTCCGAATAGACTCGAGCTCGTTCGGGACCTAGTTGTTGGGCACCTTCTGTCCCTTCAGCAATTGGGTCTCTAATAGTTCCCATCTGAAAAGGTCCTTCATCAATCGACTTCAGAATGTTCACCCCATTCTCTTTACCCTGACAATACAATCGAATACGTTGTTGCCATGATGCAAAGTCAGTCCTATCAAGCATAGGTGGTCGGGTATCGGAACCGGCACATTGGATATCTTCTGAAAGATTAGCCATCTTAATTGATTGTGAAATGATTTAAGTTGATCGAACAATGATTAGAGATTGTATGTTAAAAGTGGTGATGTTTGTTTAAGTGTTTTGTTGTTTGAGTTTGTTACGTTTGTCAAGTTTGAAAAATAGTCCAAATTCCAAACAGTGTACCAAACCGCTGGATTAGTCCTCAAACCGCTACTGTCAAACCGCTATGAAGAAATTATACCAAACCGCTACCATGAAGAAAAATGGCCAGAGGTTTGTTTCCCAAATCGCTATGAGAAAAATCTTTAAAAACCTTTAACAAACCACTATCTATAAACCACTACTAGTGGTAAACCGCTACTAAGTTAATCTGCCAAACCGCTACTAGAAAGAAATGGTAAACCGCTATGAAGAAGAAACACCAAACCGCTACCAAGAAATGAAATTGGCAGAGTTTTGTTTCCCAAATCGCTATGAGAAAGAGTCTTCAAAAAACCTGTAAACCGCTACGGATCAAACCGCTATAATTACCAAATCGCTACTAGTAAACCGCTACACTAGATGACAAACCACTACTGACAGACCTCTGCCTAATAAGACAAACCGTTGTCAGAAATGACAAACCGCTAGCACAATGTACGATATGAAAAACCGCTAGAACAATGTACTTTCCTGACAAACCGCCAGAATAGTACACCAAACCGCCACGAACATTAAAACACAATATACCAAACCGATGTAAAGAAATACAAACTTTTACACCTTAAAACACCTAAAATTCACCCTTTTGAACATTTTGACTTGGTTTCTTTTGCACCAATGAGTACTAGAAGGCTATAGCAACTACAAAAACATGTATTTTAACACTAGAAACGTGAAAATCAATGAAACTCAAGAACAAGAGCTAAAACCTCCTAAAACTCAAGTTTAGATATAAACCAAGCACTAAAACGCACACACAAACGATCTAATCATCCCATGAGCTCTGATACCAATTATAGGATATTGAAAATAATAACACAATAGAAGATAGATGGATTATCCAAATCTAAAGAGAGAAAGTGAAAGAAAAGCTTTCTAGAAAGAGAAAGTGTAACATGTAAATGAAATGACTAACCACCTCTTCCAAGGCATGGAAGAGGCTTATATAGGTGCTTACAAAACCGGCCTAAAGGCCATGGTAGTAGGCTTACATGTTGGGTTTAATACCCGACCCATTACCGAATGTTATACATTAAACGATTAACTACGAGCTACAATAATCGGTAAAATACACGGGGTGACCGAGTCTTTTTCTAATATCTAACATTTCTTATAAGTTATATTTTTCTAATACGCACACCATTATTATAGGTCGCGGGTGAGACGTTATCGCCGTTCTTTCTATGTTGAATTTCTCGTTCGATACTTCTACTTACAGTGAGTTCATAGCCCTACCTTTTCTCTTTTAATGGCTTTCATAAACTGTTTTCGGGGTGAGAATACATGCTCGTTTTACCAAGTAAACTCATTGCTTTCTACTACATAAGCGTTACATGACTATTTTTACTAAAGCTTTTACTTGCTTACTACATGATTTCTAAAACATGTGCAATACATGGTTGTTTACCCATAAACTTACGAAAGCTTGATTTGCTACTATCTGATTTGAGATCATTGAATATACATGTATATGAAAACGAGAGTTTTGAACACATGCTTGTTTTACTATTGGACATAAGTGTTTTACATTGTATGCTATCCAGATTATTGCCTGAATATTATTGCCTAAGTTACCACATTGCTATTTAAGTCCCTATCAATCATGAACCGTTAATTGCTAATGTAGTAAGCGCGAGTGTTATGGATAGATATATCAGGAATGACAATCCCCACCTTGAATTTCTGGTTACAGGTTGACCATGGTGCATTTAACATTGTGATGAACTTTTAGGTTGTTGGCAAGCATCCTATACTTACCCGGGGCACAAACTAGTTAAGGTTTCAGGGTCATGAGCTTAGTGCACTAATACATGTTTTGGATAACTGAATTCGTTTCATAGTCTACTATTACTTAAATCTTGCGGTCCCCTACTGAACATTACTTGATTTATTGAATTACTATTTGGATTTCGAAAATAATATTTTGAAATGTTGTAACGCTACTTTTCTTACTGAAATATTACTTGAATGATTTCAATACTGCTTTTACTTAAACCTATGAATTCACCAACATTATTGTTGACATTTTTGCATGTATTTTCTCAGGTTATTATTTTGTTAGCTAAGCATTGGGAGCATTCGAGTCGCGCGGATATATTTTTGAAGGCTTTATAATTTGAGTATCATTCGACAAACATTTAAAAAAAATGTTTTCTATTGCATTTAAATGGGACCTATTGTAACTCTAATATTTATAAAATTTATCAAATGGTTGACTTTTCAAAATGTCTCACTTAGAGTCGTTTTCTGTAACTTGTACTTTATGCTATGAAGTAGCACCCCAAGTGGTATTCCGCTGCGTTGTGATTTTTTGGGGTGTTACAACCCTTGGTGTGGTTTAACATATTGATGAATTACCAATTGTTCAATCTGTCTCTATTCAAGATAAGCCTAGCTCTTATATAGGCGCAACGGCTATGGCTGCGGGTGCAGCGGGAGGGTCGAAATCGGAACCAAGTAAATCAAAGGCGAACTTTCGTTCGTTATTTTCAGAAAATTTGTGTGAAGGTGTCGATTGTTCTATTCCAAGAAAGGTTGTTGAAACAGTTAGTACCCTATTTGCTAATACTTTGTATGGTTATTTTATTGGTAAACGTATTGCGTTTCCGGTTGTGGAGTACTACGTTCGAAATAACTGAGGTAAATATGGTTTAACAAGAATAACGATGAACTCTAAAGGATTTTTTTGAAGGATGGTGAAACTTTGTGTGTCCATTCCATTAATCATAAATTATAATTTATAGGGGTACAATGATAAATGGATAGACATTAATCAATGACTATATAATGATTGACAACTAAGCTAATCATGATCGACAACTAAGCTAATCATGATTGACAACTAATGGGAGACACATGAGATAATAGGACATACGAGAATGATAGCTAATACTCCCCCGTAGTTTGAACGGGAGGCTTCTCGATAGACAAACTGGAACATAAGTTGAAAGCCTCTTCTTCTTCTATCATCTTCTTCGTTGTTTGTTTGAGCGTAAACATAATTGTGTTTAGTGGCATAGTGGTTTATTGCTTGCGGCTTCCTCCTTTACGTGACGTTTATTTTTACGTCATGGCTTTTTGCCTTTAGGTATGAGCGACAATTTATCAACCAACTATTTTCGAAATTTACAATTATCTCTGCTACATAAGTTAAAAAGCGCTACTTCTTTTATCATATTCTTTGTTGTTTGTTGAGACGAAAGACTAATTGCATTCGCCGGCATAGTTGTTTTGCTGCTTGCGGCTTCCTCCTTTGCGTGACGTTTATTTTTACGTCATGGCTTTTTGCCTTTAAGTAGGAGCGTAAATTTTGACCAACTATATTGAAAAATGACAATGATCTCCGATAGTAAAACAAGTAACAGATAAATATAGTGGATGTCCAATCGCAGTTTTGAGCCCAATATGTCACTCCTATCCCTAATTCACTTTCACTTTAGTGAGCACCATATTATTATATCGAATTCCCCAACTATTTTTCTTAACTTGCTGACACATAAGCACGTGAAATGTAACTTTTAACAACCCAACTTCATTAGCTTGTGCATTATCGAAGACTAAACACTTGAGTTTTTCTGCCATGAAAAGACGAGTCAATCCTCCTTTATATTTCATTTCATAGACAATTAACACCAACGATCTGTGGTTGAAGTTAACAGAGCTGGCGGCGGTTGGACGAGGTGGTTAGTTTAAAGGTGGAGATCTTTGAATTTTTTTGTCATTACAGCTAATAAAGAGATTAGGAAAGGATACATTTAGGGATCCTCCGAATCATCGGGAGTAAATGCGACAGGGGAGGTATTGATACCGAATATAGAAACAACTATTCTGTGATATAAAGGGTTAGTGTTTTTGCGGGTTTTGATTGGAATTGTCTCGGAGATACATGAAGTGATGGTAAAACTTTGTGGTCTATTCCTTTATAAGTCTATTAAAATATAATTTTGTTAAGTGTTACAATGATAATATGGGATAGACACTAATTCAATATGACTAGATAATGATTGACAATAGACTCTACTCATGATTGGAACAATTAAAGCTAATCATGATTTGACAACCTATGGGTTCGAACATGAGAAATGAGACTACACGTGAACTGTCAAGTCATAATACTTTTCTTCTCTTTCTTCTTTAAAACTGCAAAAGAGTCAATTGGTGGATGTTCTGAGAACGGGCATGGTTGAGCCGATATTAGCACCTTTATCATTTCTTAAGAAAATAGTCTTATGAATAGCGTTTATGTAAGGAAGAGGTTAATCCGTTATGTCCGAGTGGTGGGTTAAGTATTCCATGATATGTTTCCCTTATACTCTAGTTTTCTCGGAAGATGCTTGAGAAGAGAAGTCATTTATACCGTTCAAATGGATAAGCCTATTATGACGCTTGACTTTCTCTATTGCTTTTAACGTATGTGTACTGAGTCTATGAGGGTATGAAAAGTTACGATATAGTAGTTTTGTCACGAGGCTTGTTCTGAATTTACATGCGGAAGCAGGTTGTCTCTTAAACAAGGCGTGTCTCTTTCACTATCGGGTGTTCTCTTTCAATTACAAGAGTGTATTGGTGGTTTTACATAGTTGGTTGGAAAAACGTGTTTTTATTGATGTTATGATATTGGAAAGACCTATCGCCTTCGCTGTTTACCATATGTAAGATATATTGGTCATGTTCTGATAATTGCCTAAAAGAAAGGTGTCTCGATTTGTACTACATGTTTGGTAATAACTAATGTAGATGACGACTATAATGAGGAATATCAATATTGGTGAACAGAAAGAAGCAAGACAGAATAGAAACGGGTTGTAGAAGAATCTAAAATGTACCACAATTGGTGGTATAGTAGTGGTGGTCACATTCGCGGTTGAGAATACAATAGGTTAGTATGTGCACGCAAAAGAACAAAAGCGACTCTGCGAACGTGCCATTACTAAAGGGAGTCTACTAATGTGGTAATGCAATGTAAATATGACGCCTTGTTCTTATGTGTTTATCTGGAATTGTGATTTTATTAGAGAATAGCCTCTTAAGGCTGGTGATGTCCTCTAATTATACCTTCCACTACTAGTGAAGGTAATATCATTACTGTCTCTAGTACAACTTCATAATTCTTTCTGCTTCGCTTGTTTGTTGGATGATCGAAAGCTGATGTGTTGACTTAGATTGAGGATCTGAAAATATGTAGGATGAATTTGGTTTATAACTTAGATTATATAGCTACAAAAACAGATGAAAGTTTCATCTACTTTCTCGGTATGCTCATGCTGAGATTAGAGTTTTTTAGTCATGACATATTTGTTCAAGTTTCAATTGTATTAGTTGTCTCTTAGAGTTGTAAGTGTTTTTCTAATACATGTCTTTTAACCTAAATTAGCTTTTTAGAAGTTTTATTCAAATCTCTGGTTTAGACCATGAGGTTTAATGTGTTATTTCAGCCACATTCCCTGTTTATAGCATAACTTATTTCGGTTTTCATATATATCTGTATTCAGGATAAACCCCCGTAAAAAACGCAATTACCTTCTAGACAACACTAAACATATCTGACCATGCAAGAAATATTTGTTTATCAATACAATTACACATTCTGAATTATTTACGTTTTTATTATATAAAACTGTTTTAAAAAAACTACTCTCCTTAGTCCCAAGATTACAATTGAAATTATTTGCCGTTTAATAAATTCCCGTCTTCATGAAATGAAGGATTATCTCGTAAAAATAAATAATTCAAAACCGATACACCCTAAAAGACCAACGAATCAATTCTCACATGGCAAACGAACATTCGTGATTTCTTCGGTTCGGAAAGCTGAGACTCCCTGACCGGACCTCAAACACTATATACATTCCCACTTTCATTTCATTTTTAAATCCCGCCTGCACACTACACCCCAAAAATATCCAATTCAAAATTATTTCACATTCCCTTCCATCCATCCGATCCCCATCACATAAACCCATCTCAACCGTCCATCCATCTTTCAAATTATTTCATTTTGGAGCCACACACACTCACACCTTATTTCAAAAAACACACACACTCTCACTCTCTCATCAAACCCTAACTTTCAAAACACACACTAACAAAAAATGAGAGAAATCTTACACATCCAAGGAGGTCAATGTGGAAACCAGATCGGAGCCAAGTTTTGGGAGGTCGTGTGCGCAGAGCACGGGATCGATGTGACCGGAAAGTACACCGGAGATGCAGCGCTGCAGTTAGAGAGGATAAATGTGTATTATAATGAAGCGAGTGGAGGAAGGTTTGTACCACGCGCGGTGTTGATGGATCTGGAGCCAGGGACAATGGATAGTTTGAGATCTGGGGCATATGGTCAGATATTTAGACCTGATAATTTGAGTGTTGGTCATCTGTGATTGATCTGGTGAATAATATGGGCTAAAGGTCATTACACTGAAGGCGCTGAGTTGATTGATTCTGTTCTCGATGTTGTCAGAAAGGAAGCTGAAAACTGTGACTGTTTGCAAGGTATAACATCTCTCTATTTTGTAATTATTTTGTTAATTTTTGAAATGAAGTAGAAATGATAGATATGTTGCTTATGTACTTGATTTAATTTATTGCGACTGTTTTTTTATGATTTAGTTATTCAGTTATTTGTTGTATCTTTGTTAGTTGTTTAGAAGTTGTAGATCATGTATGTTAATTTGTAACTGAAAATAATATTGACCAATTGTTGAAAGGTGTAAAAATGAAAATAATATTGCAGCGAATGTTTCAATGTGAGATAGTAACACTGATTTGTCTAGAAGTGCTACTTCATGTAAGTTAACAACAGTATTTTAGTTGTAAAATATGTTAAATGTATGTTGAGGGTCTGAGTCTCCAGCGTGCTGACAAATATTTTTTTTAGAATTGACTGTTTATGTTAATTTGTTATTGGAATCATGTGGGTAATTCTGTAACAAAACGGTTAATGTGAAATACTAATTTGTGATTATGACACTTAAATTTGGCTGGCTGTTGACGAGTTATTATAATTTGAATAGTGCAGAATGACAACAAAATGTAGCAGTTGTCCATCATTTGTTGTTTTCTTGGGTTTGAGGTTGCAATTGATGCTTAAAATCATTTAATTTCCACATAATCTGAATCATTTAAAGTGATATATCAATATCTGTGATTCAGTTTGATCCCACAGATCATTGGTTGGAAAGATGTTAATGGTTTCTGACATGCAGGTTTCCAGGTGTGTCATTCTCTAGGAGGTGGTACAGGTTCTGGTATGGGTACACTTTTGATCTCAAAGATTAGGGAAGAGTATCCTGACCGAATGATGATGACCTTTTCTGTATTTCCATCTCCTAAGGTTTCCGACACTGTTGTTGAGCCTTACAATGCCACCCTCTCTGTCCACCAACTTGTGGAAAATGCTGATGAGTGTATGGTTCTTGATAATGAAGCATTGTATGACATCTGCTTCAGAACTCTCAAGTTGACTACCCCAAGCTGTAAGTATTCTCAAATCGATTTTGTTATCTCATTTCTTCATATTGAAGATATAGTAATTGCATAAAGTGACTAACATTACAATTTTTGTTGCAGTTGGTGATTTGAACCATCTCATTTCTGCAACAATGTCTGGAGTTACCTGTTGTCTGAGGTTTCCTGGTCAGCTCAACTCTGATCTTCGAAAACTTGCTGTGAATCTAATCCCATTCCCGCGTCTCCATTTCTTCATGGTTGGTTTTGCTCCACTTACCTCACGTGGATCCCAGCAGTACCGTGCTTTAACTGTTCCAGAGCTCACTCAACAAATGTGGGACGCCAAGAATATGATGTGTGCTGCTGACCCACGTCATGGACGTTACTTGACTGCATCAGCCATCTACCGTGGAAAGATGAGCACCAAGGAAGTCGATGAGCAGATGCTTAATGTTCAAAACAAGAACTCTTCTTACTTTGTGGAGTGGATCCCAAACAACGTGAAGTCCACTGTCTGTGATATCCCACCAACGGGTCTTAAGATGGCATCAACTTTTATTGGTAACTCGACTTCCATTCAAGAAATGTTCAGGCGTGTGAGTGAGCAGTTTACTGCTATGTTCAGGAGAAAGGCTTTTTTGCATTGGTACACTGGTGAAGGTATGGACGAGATGGAGTTCACTGAGGCCGAGAGCAACATGAACGATCTTGTGTCTGAGTATCAGCAGTACCAGGATGCAACTGCTGACGAGGAAGGAGAGTACGAGGAGGAAGAAGAGGAGTATGATGAGGCTTAAGAATCAAGTGTTGATTACAACCAGTGGTTGTAATTTTAAGTGTCATTTATTTGAACACAGTAGGAAGTGCATTTTGTTTTACTTAAAATAGCTTTGGTGTAATTTGAATATTTGGATCATAAGTAATGTTTCTATTTTTCAGAACTTATTATCGGAAATTAATGTCGTATCATGTTTTTAGTTCTTGTGTGGTTTGTAGTCTGCTCTTTCTGTGAAATGTTTAGGCTGGTGGTAATAGTGACCATTATCACCACTGCCAACTCAGCGGTATAACTTCTCAACCCATCAACATCGCCACAAAAGCATCCCACTTGTATGGAAAAAGATCCTTGAACATGAGGATATGTTGTGCTTTAATTGATTGTACATTTAATTAAAATAATCAAATATACAATCACTTAAAGCACAACATTACCTCTCATGTTCAAATGAACATGAGAGGATCCCTGCTTGTATACCCACAAAAATCAATATCACACACACAACCAAACCAAGATAAGAAGTCGGTCGTCCCTAAGACCGGCTTCTCTTTATTCTTCACCCTAGACGTGTCTTCTGGGGTGTGTGTAATAAGGAAGAACACATCGTTCGAGTGCCAACCAGGCAAATGGACGCGTTGTTGTTCTTCTATTGCAGTAGTCTTAGCTTTACATCTGTACGTATTTATCTGAGATGTGTGACTGATGCATGGATGAATGCTGCATCATTGTGACATTAAAGTTGGATATGAACGTGGGATCATGGGTAGAAAAACAGTAAAAACATA